>BRZM01000058.1:2170018-2351219 GCA_033238685.1 Lates japonicus
TTCCACACAGTACCTGTTTGAAATATAACAGCCTCTGTGATGGCAACACGCTTGTTTATTTTATATATGCAACCATAAAAGGCCTGTCGTCGGACCATAAGGTATATATATATGGTGCTTTTCTCTTAGGACTTTTATTTTTAAAGTGTGCAAACAATTGTTTAGGTAACTAGGAGTTTTTCTCGCGCCCTAGGGACCCATACTGTTGTTATTGGAAAGAAATTCCTTCATGTTTTTTTGTTTTAAAATCACAGACTTGTGATCATCGTGAGCTGCGATCTCCAGTGGACGAGATGGCTCTAAAAAAAATGTTGATGACCCTCACTGTCTGATACTGCATGGTTTTCAATTCCGTTTGGCAGACAAACAGAATACCTGTGTTGTGAATATTACACCATGGGCTTAGAGTAGTGAGACAAATGGGATATGGCAGATGGTGATATACAGTCTCACACGGTATCCGGACTCATGGGACAATCAATCAAGAAATTCAAAATGGAAAAAATATGAAACCGAGGTTGAGAGAAGCAGCAAATATTGCACAGAAGGGTTTAGTGTCTGTGATGCATTGCTGAGTTAGTGAGATATCAGCCTTGAGGGGTTTTTTGAAGACGAGTGCATCCACGTTAACTTCCTCGTTGGATTAAAGCCTGTGTTGTCACCTTGCAAACTCCCTCCGTCTCATCACACGACATCAAATAACTAACTGAACCTACACACCCTCATGACTAACAGCCACCTCTGTCCACAATACAGTTTTACACAGAGGGCCTCATTGAGTGGTTTAAGGTTTAAAACGGACTTGTTTTCTTTTCCTTTTACATAACTAAATTAATTGTTGTTAGGCTTCATGTGTGTTTCATAATGAGATCAGCAACTGTCCCTGTCTGGCACAACAGATGCTCTGCACAACATTAAACTGTACGGTGCAGATGCTGAGTAATGTTGGCTGGGGTTTTATCACAACAGATGGATGTGCATAACAACAGGAAGAGAATTAGACACATAACCTAATAGCTGACGATACACAGAGATGGAGAATTTGAAAACCTTCTTCCTTGTCCTCATGATTGTGATTTGTCAGTGTGCACTGGGCTGAATAACCACTGATTATTCTACAGTAATATCACCACTTATTTTCCCTAATTTGGCATCAAACAATCTGTCTTTGTGTCATTGTTTTCAAAGCTGTAGGAAAGTTTATAGCTCGGAAACATCAACTGGCTAAAAAATGGCTGAAAAACAGAGCACTCTTTAAACTTTTTTGTTAGTTGTTTGGAGCATTCACCAATCACTACCACAGCTGCTGCAAAATGGATACACTTCAGCGAGACTCATTGCGCCTAAACAAACTAAAAAAGACACCATTAATAAACACAAGTGATCTTCTCACTACAGAAACTGAGGTCAGTGTGCTACGATCCATCAACAATAAACCTCACTTCACCTCACAATGAAATAAAAGATCTCGGTTCAAGCCTGGAATCTGCTTAAAGCAAATCATTGAGTTAGAGAAGTCGAACAGCTCCCTCCAAGCCAAGTCAAAGAAACACGACCGATAACATGGACCTGGTTATGAAAGAAAACAAAATGATGAGAAAACCATTCTGGACATAAGTGAGAGACATGCAGCGATAGCCCTGATTTCCTCCAGCATCCCCAAGCACCATCGACAACTCCTTTAACTGCAGAGTATTCTCAGACATCGCGCTTCATTCCAATAGGTTAAGAATCATTGTTAGAAATGAATAAGTGTTTGATTAGATGCCTTAACGGAACACAACATAAGTAAACTAGCTGACACACCTTGCTGACAAGAAAGAATGCTTTATAAATTAAACACGCAGTAGTTTCTTGTCTACGTTAGTCCTCACTCAGTGAGTTTTCTTGCATTCCTTTAATGCCCATCCCTTTTCCTATCCTAGGATATCAGAAACTTTTTCATCAAAAGGAGGATCCCAGGCAATATAAAAATTACCTTCACCTCCTCATTAAGTCATCATCTGAAATAGCTGTCATCTCTGTGTGTCTCTTGGGTCTGTGCGAATTTATGCACCTTTTGATGCACTGTCCCACCATGGTTCTTGGCCTAGTAGCAATTACTTTGATTGTGTTTTGATCTGCACCGGACTCAATCTTCTCACATAACCCCAACAAATTATACATTGTTTAGCTCTGATTTTTATCTTTGCAAAGCACTTTGGGACCCACCTTGTAACTGGAAAATACTGACACAGAACTGGTTCAGACATCTTGACTCTGGATCAAAGTAATTCTCCACACACAAAGGTACACTACTACAGGCATGAAATTCCTCTCTTGCCCATACTGAAAAAAAAAAATAGTGAGGCAAAAAAAACCCTTTCATGTTCTACCACCATTCCTTCCTGATGCACTATAAATGACACATATAACCCTCACTCTGTACATAGCACAATTAAAGAGTGGGTGTGCTCCTGCTGTTATTTTGTTGTTACAATCATGTGTATAAACAAAGATGTTTTCCCATCTTGGATTGATAAATGCAGCTTTAAGTTCAATAGTTTAAGTCTGAAAGGAAATCCCATATTTTGGGACCTGAATATGAAAATCCGAGATACTTTGGTAGATACTACAAACTCATCAACATTGCTACTCTGCAAGCGGGCAAGACCTGTAAAGGACAGTCTGAACAAGTTCACCCAGATCATTTCTCGCTCATTGTGGTGGGCAACGTAACACTCAAGTCTAGGGTAATCTTTTGACCATTATCTACATAGCGCTTGTGTGTTTACAAGTCCAGTATCGCACTATAGTATGGTCTCCTTTGACGACTTCTCTCATGCACCCAGTGTGTGCGCTCAGTTATCTTATATTTACATGAATGGTTGATGAGCCATAGCAGCATGACTACGTTCATACTTGAAATGAAGAGCTGGTATATGACGGCTGGATCTCTAGCATAAATTCCATCAGTGAAAACAGAACTGGAAGATCAAAAGCAATGATGATTGTCAAATTAATGTTACATCAGCTGATATATAGCTGATCACTGAAGTGAAGCTACTGCAGTAGACCTGTAATAAAATCATACTCTATACGAGCTTGAGATCCTTAAACAACATGTTGGTGGCCAAAATCGTCAAACATTCACATTTTTATTAGCGAACTTTGGACCCAACCTGCAGTTTGTTGTGTTACCACAAAACAGAGAGACTGTAATGACGTGTCACATAACAGAAAAAGGTCAGTCAAGATTAAGCACCTTCACAGTAACAGTCCGATATCGGTGTGAGTTCAAATCTGCTACTTCTGGCAAATAATCCAGCTGGAGACACACGAGGCACAGGCCACCGCCCGTTGAATAACTGAGACAAGAGCCTTGTGCCAGGTGCCTTATGCAGTTTGGCTTCAACATCACTGCACCACCGACCCGCGTTTTGCTATGATGTAATAAATTGTGTCTCTTCATGGACAAAACACTTTTCAATAACATTACTTTTGGTTTCACTATTCCTTTTATAGTTAGAAAAGTACGACTAGTATGTCCTGACAGGTTGAAGGTTGTGGCTTCCATGTTTGAAAAAACAACAACTGTGAAATGAAAACTGAAACTGGTAGTAAAACTGACTCCTAACTCCTACTGGTGTTCAGTACACCTTGGTGGGGTCAGGTATCCTCCTTTTGTGATTGACTAGCCTGTGGAAAAAGGAAACTGCCTCATTTCTGGGTGTGAGTATTAGTTAAGCTCTGCTCTTGGAGATTTCTCCTGTTTGATACCTCTAACGTTGTAAGACAGGAGAGTGATTTATGAGATTTATGATTACAGAGACTTGTGGTTGTTTCCCAGTCTGCATCAATCTATGGGCGTGGTGTGTGGAGGTTGTGGCTACCAGGCTACCAGTGTATAAAATGCACCTGCGCACAGCAGTAGCATGAAGCAGAACAACCAATAAATCTAGACTACAAATAGAGAGAAGCACTGAGGATGGTATACTGACTGAATGACAGCCAATTTGCATCATCACACTGCCTTTCCAGTCTCCTTTTTGGCTTGACAATGAGCGGACTTCATAACCACCACACGCACACTTGAGATGAAAAGGGGGAGAGAAGGAGGGGAGAGCAGTGATGCGATGTGAGGATCGCTCCCTATGCCGTGAGCCTGCTGGCGTTTTTTATTCAGGCTGCAGCGTGGTTCCATGCTGGGTCTGAGGTCTCTCCACCAGCATCTGTTCCCTCAAACTAAGGTTAAGGAAAAAAAGAAAGCACTGCCGACATTAAGCAATTCATCAGTGGCAACCACAGTTGGCTAAGAAATAGCCCTTGAAGGGTATTATTATCGACATTAATGAGGATAAATTTGTGGGCCTGACTTGCCCGGTCAAGAACGCCGTATTCTGAGTTTGCCCTTTTTGTGTGATTTGGCAAGCTGAGCTATATCAAGTCTGTCTGAGGAATGGATGGTCTCCTGCACGGTTGTATAAAGGAGTCTTCCCTGAGCAGAGGCAATCTTGCTGAGTATAAAGATCAACTATAGCTCCTTCTAGATTTAGCTGTACAGAGTGAGAGGCTGACTGTTTTCAATTTTAGCTTATTAACTTCCAAATCCTTATACTTCCACATGATGCGGCGGCCTTTCAAGTACAGAAACATCATATTTTTTGATTTGGTTATCAGGCCTCTGGGCTACTTTTGTTTTCGGCTTATATACCACAGCGGCTTCTATATTTGTATGTGTTGTTGGTATCCACAAGAAATGTATCACCCTCGAATAACTGCTATCTTGTTGCTGAAAGTGTTAGTAGTTCTCTTTCTTTCTGTCATAGTTAAGTCTATTTTAGTGGTTCTGTGGTGGCTATTACAGCAAACACAGTGGTGCTACTAATGCTAACATGTACTGATTTTAGTTGGATAACATTCACCATCTCGCAGTTTTGCATGTTGTAGCTTGTTGAACTGATTAACGTGCATTAGCATAACTATCAGCACTCACTACAGTGTTCAGCTAAGACGGATGGGACTCTCATTAATTTTGCAGATACCGTTCATCAACTAGAGTAGAGTACAAAATAAAATTTTGACCTGGTGATGGTCATCGATGAAAAGTCAAGGGATCACCAGAGATATTACAGTTCTATCCTGACGGGGCAACGAATGTCTGTACCCAGTTTTATGGCAATCCATTCAATAGCTGTTGAGCCATTTGACTCCAAACCAAAAATGTCAATCTCATGATGGCGCTACTGCAAAATCCAGGTGCTCAACATTAGGATACATTTTCTGAGAGCCATGAATGTTTGTACCAAATTTTGTGCCAGTCCACCTTGTAGATGCTGAGCTATTTCAATGGTTAAGTGATGACTTTGACCTGCTGATGGCACCAGATGAAAAGTCAGATTCATCCTCTGGGGACCATGAATGTCTGTGCAAAATTTCATAGCAACCCCTTCAACAGTTGCTGACGTATTTCAGTCTGATTGTCATTGCCATCCATGGGGCCGTGCTGCTCACATATTCTTAAACTTTTATAATAAAAAATAGACTGACCCGCTGGTTTCCTCCTGACTTCCAGGAGAGGAATACTGCCTGGGTGGTGACCACACAGGGGATCCAACCCACTGGTTAGCATTTAGGCGTTTGAGGAACAAATGCGCAACTGCAGTCAAAGCAGCCAAGACAGGATACGACTTGAACTTACTCACATGTTCCTTCTCAGACCTGGCCAAATTCTGGAAGGCAGTCAAATTCAATAAAAATAAATCTACCGTCCTTTTACCTCCAAGTAATCTAACTGCAATTTAGCATTGAGTCACAGGAATATTGGTTTTCTACATGCTGCTGCTGCCACATGGCCTCCTCCTGTAAATAGCAATTACATTGCTGAATGAACTCATTTGTTTCCGTTTCATCATATCATCTGTTTTAAATAATTAATCTACTGTTCTAGACAACAAGAATGATATGATTTATCAAAGGTCTGACAGTTACAGTTGCTCCCTCTTTACTTTCACAAAGATTATCCTTTGTCAGTTTCTCAAGGGTTGAATGTAACCAGCTCAGGTTTGGACATTAATCTAATCTAATTCATCTTTATGCAGATGACACTGCTGCTTCTGTTTAATTAGCCAGTGAGAAACTACAATACAACTTTAAACAATTGTGAGATAGCACTGAAATTCAAATAGGTAATGCAAATAAAGTACATGCTGTTCTCAAGATCAAGAGATATAGTAATTTGTATATCTTCCCTATGACAGCTTATGATGTCAAAAGGTTCATGTCTTGGCCTTGGCTGTTCACAGTAAATCAATATGTAAATATCATAAGACACCTTGAGGGCAAATTGTAACAAAAGCATGGCCTTTTTTGCACAGAGTTAGTAGAGCTCTGTTGAGGCAGTTTTTTCTTTCAGTTCTGAATTATGGTGATTCATTCACTCCAACTGTAACCCTGTCCTGGAGTCCCAAATCCCCAAAATATCTGTAAATCAATCTAAAAAACATGCGTCTTTCATAAAACAAGAAGAGAAATCCACAAAATTCATCAATTAGTGAAAGCTTTTTTTTTTGTAAAAAAGGAAAACCATGTGATCTGCAGACCTTAGTGCAACCATGTAGCCTTGAGCACAGTTATAAAAACCATGTATGCACACCCAACTTCTAGTGTATAAATAAACAGATTTTAAACATTTCTTCTGGACAGTGGTAAAGGCCTACTGTAACTGTAAAATTTTAATATCACTGTTGTTTCACTGTCGCATAGTTGTGTGCACCTGGTTTGTTGTCAGATAAAAGGAGATAGCAAAGCTCTGTGTCATCTGTGCTCAACAAACAAACCCCTCTGGACATCTGTGGCTACCAGCACCAACACCCATGGTTTCCATGGCACTCTGACAGATGGTCAACAAACATGAAGAAAAAAAAACTTCTCTTCCTTTTTTGACTTTCTTAATTTAGAAGTTTTCCAACCCAGTGATCCTTCATGCTTTCCAAATACCTGACGCAAGACCAGGGGCACGTTAGAGGACAAATCATCAACCAAAGTCAAGGTGACTTTGTTAATTCCAGACATTCTCCATTTCGTAGATGCTAGATTGAACAGATTTTTACAGGCCAGTAGCTTTGTAATATGGTAACAGCTGAGTGAATTACCTCCCCCTTTGTTTTTATTGTATTAGCCACAGTCACAAAACGACGCTCCCTCAGTTCTTACTGACGCCAAGATATGGTTGAAACACACTTTTTGTAAGTGGCATTCCAGTGTTTTTCTCTTATAAACTGGGCTACTTTGGAAAAAATGTTATGTTAAAATACATTAACATACCATCCATGTTCCATGTGCTCCTTAAATGGGGCCTTGAGGTTCACAATGACAAATTAACCCTATATGAACCTGGCTGAGAAAGATAAGGGCAGTGTGAGGAGTGAGTAAGAACAGAGAGAAAGAGATAAAAACAAGTATGATGAGGTATGGTGTTCCTGTTGACAAGGCAGGACAGGCGGGGAGTACTGGAGTGCAGCTCATGTTCAGGGAGGGAGGGTGCAGTTGGGTGAGGTATAGGGGGTGGGGGGGTAAAGTACAGAGGAGAGAGGGAGGACAGACAAAGAACGTGTGGGAGTAATCTTATCTTAGCCTATGTATCACAGTGGCCTTCTGTCAGGCACATGGGGGAGGTGAAGTTCTACATCTGGAATAGTCAAGATATGAATCCTATACTGTGTTTTATATAGGTGAAGTGAAGGATTTGTCATGTGCTGAGAAATCAGTTCATTTTGTGTTTCACAATACTGCTACTGGTATGGTGCACATACTGGAACAGAAAACTAAAACCTGTTAATTAACAATGAGCTGAAACACGCTAAAACGCTCCTTAGAATTGAGAGAAACTGCAGAGATGGGTTTTTAACATTTTTTTAACAGAGTTTAACATTTGATATAGTGATTGCACTTGGTGTTTTGAGAATTTTAACTGCAGTAGGCAAACTGTAATAAAATATGAGGAACCTTGTATGATAACAATAAAAAGAAGTCAATCCACTTTTAACTGAACGTCAAAAGGGAAGTTAAACTCATTAACAACACCCAGGTTGAGACTAATGGTGAAACAATCTGTTCTCGTCAATCCTTTGCTCACTAAACACCTACTAGGAGCAGGAAGGACATATCATTGAGGATTAATCTTGGATCAATAAATTCATAAATGATATTAATAAACAGTAAGGTCGTCTGTCTGGGTACGTGTAGACTCACACTCAGGGCAGGACACATCCCAGACATTTATTGCCTATAATGCAGATTTAATCTCCGCCTGCATGGCTTGATTTATGGATATTACTGTAAACTTTATACTTTAGTGTGCATATAAACATGCACCTGCACCTACTCAGGGTCACAGCTTTGTCACAAGCTTTAAGCACACGCCTATGCACACAAATCATTTCATATACTTACAACTGGACAAATACTGTATGCTAAGACACACATGCACACCCACTTACAGAGAAATGCACTTGCTCTATACACACACTTGTCCGTACACTCCCCTGACTCCTGGATGTCTCTCACTTATTTTTATTCATTAATTTCATCGTATTTGCATCACGTCAGGGTTTAATAAAAACTCTGAAGCACTGTTTTTCATTACAGCCTCTCTGCTACAACTTCTCGATACCATATGTCTTCTAGAGGAATGTGAGGAAAAACACTGGCACAGATTCCAGTCGTGGTTTTACCCTCCCGGACAGGCTTTACAGTTGAGTTGGAAAAGTACCTCTATCTGTTTGGAAATGTCCCCTCGCCTGCAGAGCAGAAAGGGCAACATGCCAGCACCCTCTGCACCTGTGTCTCCGCCCAGCAGATTTGGAGGGAAATAATTTGGCTCCTGTTGAGTTGCTGGTTGGACCAGTTTGGTTGTTAGCACTAGTAGTAAAATCAGCTCCTTGTGTGTTTGTGTGCATGGTTTCTCTCATTTTAAGCCATGAAATTCTGGGTACTCGATTCCACATGTGCTACATCAAAGTTAGTGAGAGCTAGCAAAGTTAGTGATACTGATACTGCATTTATGGTAAAAATATAACCCCAGAATAATTTAAATTCATGCTCATCCATTATATTTTAAAGGTTATATCTAAATACATTAGCGAGGATGTGGAGGGATTTATGAGAAATGATTTGAACCAGTGACCTCTGTCCCAGTGGTGATTCCACAGAGGTTATTAATCACTATGCAGGAATTGTGAAATTACTTTTTCCCCCTTCATTTCCTCCGTCATCAGCTGCTGCACAGAGGGAAGAGGAGGACAAAACAGGATCTGCAATAGTGAGTTCCACATTTTCATGACTACACTGGCTCTTTAAAGCTGAAAAACACTGTGTGTGTGTGTGTGTGGTAAAGTTAAGCACAGCCACTCCCTTGTCATAGTAAAAATCACACACATCATTGTACCGCAACCCAAACAAAACTCAACTGCTGCTACAAATCAGCGGTGGCAAGATGACGGTGTGTGTTGCATTATCAGCATCATGCTGCTCTTTTAAACCAGTTGACTGCTCTTACCTTTTAAAGCCAATCTGAGTCATTTCTATACTCTCTGTCACATGGTACTTTAATAGCTGACACAGTGATGACTTGGCATGTTTTGGAAAAGGTTTGGAAAATGAAAGTAAAAAAGTGACAAGAAGACAGAAAGTGTGATGGATAAAATGGCTAAATTTTGAACACACACACACACACATATATATATATACATGTGTGGAGTGTGTGTGGGTGCCAGCTGTATCTCCATTATTAATCAGCCATATGTGGCTGCTCAGTATGGAAAATATTCTGGGGCTTGTATATTTTTGGCAGGAAATCAAGCACCTTGCATGTCTCCCATGTGTAAAATCCACTATATACTGCCTATGCAAAAACTGGCATGAAACCTAAAACACATCTTCCTGTATATTTAATCCATTCAATCTGATTGTAGGTACAATTAGATGTCTTATCTTTCTCTTGTTGTCTCACGTCTTATCTCTAAGTGTCTCTGTCACGCGCCCATGCCTTTGTGATCACCTTAAATGACTTTTATGACACACCTTTTGGAGACCTGGAGAGATCTCCAGCTTTAGACAGCTGTCAGAGATAAAATCTCGTCCTCAGAGAAGCGAGCCTCGGAGCTTCATCACGCCTGAGCAGCTGTCAAACAGCAAAGACGAGGTAGGAAGTGAAGCAATAACAGAAAGATAGAGCCCTGCTTCACCCTTTGAAGCTGGAGATTTTCCAAACCACAGTACAAAAAAAGCCTTATTTTCTAGCTCCACATGAGGCTCCACTTGGTCTCTTTAAGTGAGCCCTAATTAGATTAGTGGACTTTATTAGTTGCGCAGAGAACCGAGGAGAGAGGTAGTTAGATGGACGAAGACAAAGAGAAAAAGAAAAAGTGGAGGGGAAAGGAGAGAAAATGTTAGATAATCAGCCATGTCGTCACTCTTTGATCTGTCTCACCGGTGAAATATGTTCCTCGTCCCCTCCAAACGCTCTTCATCACCCAACATTCACTCGCTCACACATTCGTACTTTTGCCCTCAGGGTTCAGACCCTGAGCACATGAAACCAGCGCCTGTCTTTCATTTCGCCTTTCCAACAGCAAACGAGAGAGATGGAGGCCAAGAGAGACAGAGAGAGAAATTACGAGACGTGCGCCCGACATTCCTTCCAATTTAATGGCCCGCTGTTGTATGTTCTGTTTTGATAAGGAATGAATCTGGGCCCCAGTACTCTCCACGATTTCCTTCCAGGAGATGAATTATGGTTCGGTGGTTGGAGCATGTGAGGGGTACGCTTCTAAAAATGTTGGGGTGTCAGTTTTTGGGGTTGAAACATTACCTGAAGCTCATCAGTCATCTCCAGGTTTTCAATCTGCAAAATTTTTGCCAAGCAATCATCAGCGTGTGGCGAATTAGTTTCAGTATCTGCTCTCAGCTGCATGATGCATCACCTGTTGATTAACACATCACACGCTCATGAAAAAACAGCCCAGGTTTAGTTTTTTGTTGAGTTGTAAAAGGTGAAAATAAAGTGAATCCATGTTTATTCACTGTTCATGTTGTGTCCATCTGTTGTTTTTCATTTTTCCTTGCTTGACCCTGAATGATTATTATTGATGGCTCGGGATAGATGCCTTGTTTGTGTTCTCATCCCTGTGTTCTGCATTTAGCTCAGCTTGATTGAATCCCCCAAGTGATATTGTGCAATACAAAAGTGCTGAATACAAATTATATGTGACATGTAACAAACACATAGAGGACACATTTTGGTTTAATGAAGGTTAAGGTAGTAAAACTGCTGCAAGGAATGGGATTTACTTTATTTAAATGTACACATCCTGGCTTAGCTCCAAGCGGGAGACAGAAAGTTAGCAACTAGCTGGTGAACATAACAGACATCTGCTTGAGAGCCAGCCTCTTTCAGTCGTCACGTTTGAAGGTATAAGTCGTGTTTCCTCTTTAACCAAACACACACAGCCCTGATAAGATCTCCACCTATCTCCCCCTCCATCTACCTTCTCCATGGCCCACTGACTGCACTCCTGGGAGGAGGACAAACAGTTTGACCCCTGATCTTGCACTACTCCAAAACCTTTGAAGTGGACCAGTAATCCACCCAGAGGTGGATAGGTTTCCTAACAACACTGGACGTTAGAGAGAGCACTGATCAAACCACTCCCTCCTTCTTTTATAGATTGACCTAGATGAGAGAAAATAGCCTCCCTCAGGGCTAATGACATGATGGAATAAGAGCCGTCCCAAGTGACTGACCATCAGTTATCTAAAGGTATTAGCAGCCTTACTGGGAGGACAAACTTCAAACAACTGCCATATTCCATTTTCTGTGATTTGTTTCAGTAAAATTTTGAGCCATTTTTCAAACACACATTGTGAATATTCCTGAAAGAAATGGGAATTAAACTGGAAATGAGAGAGATGCTTATCTTGTCGGAAAGGTACCTAACTTGCAAATGATTTGATTTTTCCCAGTCAGGTAAGGTGTCTTCATGTCACCCGTTCTTCTTTGCACTGCATGGCTTGCATGTAAATAGCCAGCATTGTATGGTTTGCATACAGCACATATTTGCATTCCATGCCTCTACAGCGAGCAGGAATGTGTATCACGTCATCCACATGCTCGTATGCATACATGTGCACCTTTGTGTGCATGTTAGCAGCAGAAAAAATACAAACAAAATGGAGATCTGTTGATAAAAATACATGTTCCATAGCACCACAAGTGCTCAAAGGGCTTTTTAAATCTTTATTAACAGATTTTTTGTGCCACTTGAAGGCAATGGAGCGAGCTGTAAACACAACACTGACATATTACCACCTTTTAAAATAAGGTCTTTACACATCTAGCTGACGTTAGCATTAGCATTAGCATCTGAAGTCTTGTTTCTGGCCACTTGATAAATTCAAATCTCATATTCTCTTTCATTCCATCTCTTGTCTGGTCTCCACCAAGTAGAAACCAGATAAAAGACACTGTGATCGTGTGTTCTCATGTGATTTTTGGTATCAGTACAAATGTGGTTGTGCTCTGTGGTGTCAGTTTGGTGACTGTTGTTTTGAGGAGGGCGTGGCCCGCTGTGTAAATCTGTGAGCCTGTGCTCTGTTGGTGAAAATGATAATGGTGGCCTTCTGGTTTTATCAGACCCCAGAAAAGCGTGTCAGTGTTAGATTACAGCACAGAAACTTCAGTAGCGTAACTATAGATAGGAGAACTGACGATAACGTCAAAATCAAATTCATGGTTTCCTTGCAGTGGTTTCCCCTCGCTGTAGCTCTTGGGTTTGATTTAGAGGCTGCTGCTGCCAAACACGCCAGTCCTCCCTCTCTTTCTCTACTAATGGCAGAAGCTGTCTGCAAAAGCCAAGACATTCCTGCAGTTGGGTGGTAGGATTTCTGTATTTCTTTCACTCTTTTTCTCTCTCTCTGTCTCTGTGTCTAACTCCATCTATCCATTTATCTCCCCTTTTCTCTGTTAGACCAGTGAAAAGTTGCGGTTGCAGCTATTTGCTCTCTGTTAGCTTTCCCTCTTTCTTTCCCCTTCCTTCCTTCCATCGATTTGCGGGCCTCAGAGAAAACTGCCTGCCTTTTGTGTGTATGTGTGTGTGTGTGTGCATGCGTGTGCGTGTTTATACTGCAGCACGGAGCCCTTGGGATGTGACTCAGTGTGCAATCTAAGACAGCCCCTATCATAATGACTGCTCATTACCTAGCATGCTCTCATATAAAGATATATTTATACACCCGAGGACATAACCTCATCGCTCATCTACATAACAATTATGGCTCGTTTTATAGGCCTCTTTGGAGCCATAGAGGAAGCTCAGAATGCACTCAGTTGCAAAAATGGCCTGGGTGACAGACAGGTTGGGAAATTAACAACAGCCACCAGTCATACTCTGGTTAAAATTTTTGCTGTGACCTGTAAGTTTGTCTACCATTCTCTTTGGCAGATAGAAAAATAGATCAGTCAGTGGTCCCATTCTATTCTGTGTGGTTAGCTGGTATAACAGTGGAAGTGGTGGTAAAACATTAAAATTCACCAACCACTGTGGCCTCCAGCTAAAACAATTTATGCCAATTGCCTCTAATTCTAATGGCAAATGGAGTTAAGTGATGACTAAGAGATTTACAAAAAGCAGTGTTGGCGTGTAAGAGGTCTGATGATGCCCATCCAGTCCATACAATAGCCTAGAGACAAGTCAGTTGTTTTTAATTTTGAATGCTAATCATACACATGCTCAGCATTTTCCTATAGTTTCAACCCGGGGAATAAAGATGCTCTCTGTAACATAACTAAATAATCAATCAAAGTTAAAAGGTTTTTGGGGAAAACCATCCATTTGGAGAGTTTAACAGTGACATTATCCTTTTCCATCAACTTCAAACCAGTGAAACCAAACAAAAAAACTTTAAACTTTAGATGTAACAACAAAAACAATTCTAACTTTGGCAGAAAATGTAGTATTCATGTAGAAAAAATATGTTTTCAGGGCCTTTAAAGTTGCTATATGTAAGTTTTGGCTATCGACTACGTAGCCAATGTTAGCATTAACAGCTGTTTACTTAATAGTCCAGAAGAAATGCACCAAACTTCATTCTTTTACTCGCCAAGAGCTGTCTCCACCAGTGGAAAGCAACACCTATGTTAACTCTTGTTTTGCTTCTATTTCTATCACTTTCTTCTACTGAAGTTAGCATGCTAACCAGCTAGCTATGTCCCATCTCACAAAACCACTTTGTGATACGGAGTCACTGCATCATCCAGTCTAGAGAATGAACAAATAGTGCTGCCCAGAGGACATATCTAACCTCTTGGCTTGTAAACGAAATGCTGAAGCTGTTTGTAAGTTAGTGGCTATTAATGCTAACATTGGCTTTGTAGCACGATGGCAAAAACTTGCATGGCGGTTAAAGTTCAAAAAAGTGGATTTATTATAACTAAAAGAAGTTAGTTATAATAAAGTTTGGGGGTAGGGGGAGCTGGCTGGTGGGCTTAGTCAGAGCTGGGCAGAGTGGCCGGTGAAGTGGACAGGTAAGTAAGATAATGGCTTACAGGTGGCCAATTGTTGCGCAGCATGAGGCAGGGAACAGGCTGCAGCAGAGTGAAGCCCTGAACCACAGAGAAACTGGAGTTAATCAGAACCAAAGAACATGTGGAGCAAACAAACTAGAAAAAAAGGCCTGAGCTTAGTCACCACACTGACAAACAGAACAATGTGGCAACGTCTGAAGAGCTGAGCCGGGTATATATACTGGTGAGGCTGATTGATGAATGGTTGCAGCTGTGCAGGTGGAACAGGTAGGCATGGAAGCCACACCCACCCAGAAACACACAAACAAGGAAAGGGCACAAACTGGGGACAAACAGAAAACACAGTGGAAGGGAAAACAACACACTATGACAAGCCTATCAACTTCAACTGGCTAACACAGTCTAACATATAGTTTCTCACCAGATATAGTGAGTTATTTCCCAAGATTTGCTGCAGTTCACCAGACATCCACCATTGACAGGTCAAATTCCTGAAATGCAGGATTTAGCCCACAGTGAGTTTGTTAATCTGGATGCTTGAGGCTCTGGCTCCTGGTGTATTTTGCTTCCTCTTGATTAGCTACTGTCATCACATTTGCAGATGATTCACCATACTTTATTTTAAGCCATAGACCTCACATGTTGTCCAAAAAACTATAAAAAATCACATCAGCAAACCACACTGTTGCACCAGCCGTTACACACAGAAATCTAACCTATAGTCCAACATATGAAAGGAGGACTGACTCTATCTGATCACCTGATAAGCACTTCTGGTGCAGTATAAAGCTGACTTTATACTTATAATCCCAACAAATGCACTATTTTCTCTTTGAGTTTGAGTAACATTTACCAAAAACATATATATATATATGTGACCAGGTTGTTAATAAAAACCTTGTTCTAGACAGAAAACAACAGTCTCTCTGTGGTTCCTCTGAACAGTGTAAAGAACAAATATGATTTAAAAGACTTTGAAACCACATCAATGTTTCTTTTATCTTGGCTCAGCTATTGTATTCAGCTCAGATTACCGTTTCAAAACAGATGTACGTTTACACACAGTACTTAAGCTATGATTGAGAGCTATATTCTTAATGGGAGAGATAGCTACACATGCTTGTACCCATTTGACAACTGACTATCAGTTGTTCAACAACAGCTGCAAGCCAACCTACCTGGCTGGTTTTAAACTAAATGTTTATCTAAGACTCAGGTCTCCAAGATCAAAAGCAGCAGTTGATAATAGCACTTAAAGAAAAGGAAAATCCACTTGAGACTTGAATTTAACTCGAAAAATCTCTGAAAGAAACAAGTTTTCCTTATGAAAAAACTGGCATTGCTACTGGTAAGTAAAACCTTGGCAGCTGAAAGCTAAGAAAGATAAGCAACGGTGTTAGAAATTGCAGGATAAGTCGACATTACACAGACGTGATACTGTGATGCAGAATGAATAGTTCAAGGACATTAAGGAAATCAAGAACATAGAGAGAGTTTCAGTCAAAAAAGAAGCTTAAATTTATTTTAAAAATGAGAAATGATGTACAAACCAAAAGCAGATTCTATTCCTTATAATACAAAGTTCATATTATTCAGGAGAAATGAAAGAATTGGAGACTTTTCAGCGGCAAACAGTTGCCGTCATTTACACCTGAACTTTGAACTGTTACCAAAAATAGCATGGGGTTAGATTTTTCGTCCATCTGTCAGGTGCTTGTGCACGGCAGACTGCTCTTTGTGCCAGTACACTCGAAGCAAACCCAGCATGCATTCGCTCACATGTGATCCTGGAGCTTAATTACAGTTAATCATTGACCAATAAAGCCACATTACAGCTTATCAGAGGCAACATGCATCATCATCAATCATAAAAAAAAAGGGAGCCATGCTTTTGGATTGGGCCCAAATGTTCACAGGTGTGTATTGTTGGTTTTACTGTGGATTAATGTGTGCGTGTGTGCATGTGTGTGTGTGTGTACATTTCCCGTGAATGTATGTGGTTAACGTCAAGAGGAGAGATGTCAAGAGGCGGCTGGTGCTGACCATGCTGATTTCTTTTCCTGACAAGTGGTACAATATGTATCATGCATTTCTCACTAAAAACAACTTTTTTTTTCATCTTTATTTTTCACCTGGATTAATAAGGTCACTAGCCTTCAACAGTTTTAAACAGTTCATCGAGTTAAATATATTTGTTATTTGTGAGAAAGAACTCAGGATGTGACATTTGGCTTGTGGTTTAGCAGCAGACAGACATGCTGCTTTCTGTTAGGACTCTCTCCTCTCTCTCTCTATCTTTCACACACATACACACACACACGCCAAGTGGTTCACCATTGCAAGCGTGGGTGCAGGTTTTTGCCGTTGTTTGATCTGATCAAGTCATCGGATGTCCTCTTTGCAAGTGTTGCTCGGTTCAAAATGTTAGTCTATGTTAGTCTAAAAGAGCTGCTTCACTGAGTGAAAGTGTGTGGGAGCGGTACCTTTTGGTCGTGTGTTTGTGTGTGTGTGTGTGTGTGTGTGTGCATGTCTATGTTTGTGTGTGAGTGTGAAAGTGCAAGAGCCTGGTAAACGTGTGGGCCACCGGTGACCCTGATACCACAGAAATTCAGAAAAAAATAAATAAATCTTGAGCCTACGGGCACTTGTCTTCTTTCTTTCCTTTGTTTTCTCCACCCCCAAAACAATTTCCAACATTTTCAAAATAACATCAACATCTATTGGGTCCTCTGCCCACCATGGCACCCAACGAGCTACAATAAGCTTCTAATCTACATGTTTGTTGCAGGCATGGTAGTATTCAAATGTTTACAAGGTTCAGATCCTGCAACCAACCAAAGTTACCATGAGCAAGATTCACTCATTATGTGGCGGCAAAATAAAGTATCAGATAAAGTTTAGAAAATGCAGCACTACCCACCACATCTCACCTTCTTCACGGTTTCATTGCTCATGAAAATAGCTACAATATCTATTTTCAACTTACTTAAACCAGTCAGTGTGACTAATGCTCATCTCTCGCAGCAAAAGCGCTGATCACGAGATCAACAGCAGCATGGAGCAGGCTGCAGATGTGAGTTTTTAAACATCTGGAATTCATCTCTCGGGTAAACTGAGACAGAGAGAGGATAAATGTGGAGCTGGCTGGAAGTGAGCAGGATGGCTGCCTCTTGCTGAACTGGACTCCCAACTGTGGTTGTGGTTGGCTGGGCAGCTCCCCGCAGGCCTGAGTGTGGTTGCATTAAATGCACTCCTCGAGCTGATAATTGTAAGTTAAAGAGTGTAAAATTTCCAAGTAAAACAGGCCCAGAAAATGTGATTTATCAGGTTATGGTTAATGCATTGTTTGAGATTTAGTCACATAGTGTCATTTTACAGTGTCTCTTATCTACTCCTGTGGATAAGTGGTCACATGTAGATGGCCTTAATTATCGAACTGAGATGTTTGCTGTTACGCTACAATGGAAATCTTTCAACAATCGCGTAATGCTTTTCTGTCATTTCCCAAGAAAAAGAAAATTACTTATCTGAAGACACCAGATTTGCATCAACAAGCTCGCGGGTATCCATCTCTTAGATACCCATGTGGGAAACTGGCAGTTCATGAAGAAACATGTTTGTTTATTTTTGCCATGTCAGTGACGTATGGCTCTAGGGATAACATTGCGGTCATCTGGTGGGCCCACCACTTTGGTACAAAATATGAAATATGTCAACAACTGCTGTGATGAAGTTTCTCGGAAAGAAGAACTGTTTTTCTCCAGAGTTCACGGCCTTCCCCTCACACTAGAGCTTCAAATGGGTGTCAGTAAAGCATAGGGTCATGCATTTCACATGTACACACACACACACACACTGGGTGTCAACAGCAAGGAGGCAACAATTTGCTAATAGATTCCCTAGATGTGTGGGAGATGAAGAAACAAGAGGGAAAACATGGAGGAAAGAGAGAAACACAGTGTCACGAGGTTAATAGTCTCTGAGCATGAGCATCTCTCTCAGCCTCTTCTTGCACGTTCAAGCTCTCTCACGGGTCTTGACTTGTTCAAGCGCGCTCCAAATATCCAGCTTCTGCTATCACAATTATACCACCTCAGCAGACGCTGTGCTACAGCCACATGCTGTATCTCACTCTTCATATACTGCTGTACAGCAAGGCCAGCCTGGATTTGTTGACCCTGTGCTGACTGCAAGGTTTATTCAACTAACAGCATGTTCTGTATATATATGAAGGAGGTAAGGTTAGACACAAGGTACGGCCCGTGGATATAGTCCAGCCGACCTAGCAAAGACACATATGCAGTCAGAAGTCATACAGGAGGTTTAACTCATGGTCACATTTATGCGTCTGATTTTTTTAAGCCTCTCAAACCATTCTGATACAAACAAGAGACCATCTCCCTGCTGCCTTCATGCAGGGATTTGTACTTTCTTGTTTTGCCCTCTCAGAGGTCGTGACCCAAACTCAGCCCAGTCACGGCACCAATCACACACATTAGGAGTTTGGTTGCCCTCACACAGCCCGGTGCGTGCTTCCTGTAGCCACCACGTCTGTCCTCAGGTCAAACATTACTCCTTGAAAAAAAAAAAAACCCAGGCGTGCAGGGTCAACTGTTCTGAATCCAGCCACAGCCAGTTCTCGTTTCAAAGTTGTTTGTTTTTTCCATAAACTGCAAACACTCTGTAATTGGTACACTGACAGACCCTTATACATTATGTATCTTGGCATCGTGGAACAGCCTGTTAAATACGTCATTAATACAATATGGCAGTGAAACAGATACTGGTCCTATCGGTAACGCTGTTTCTCACCAAAGTCAAAGAAGTAGCAAGTACAGGGGTCAGCCGTCACACCTCTCACTTCTTACGAAATACGTACTCATATATACACTAATCTACATGAAGTGTGCAACATGCCAATGTCTAGAAGTGACTCACACTTTGGGAGTAGTATTGGCTAACTGGGCTAACATGCCCTCCCAGCTGCCTTAACTGTGATGTATACATGGAAAGAGAGACATGGCCCCAGGTTGTTAGCTGGGCACAGGTCACCTCAGCAGTTGATTGTTGCCTCATTTCCAACTGAGCTGTTTCTTCCTCCCTCCTCTCAGACACATGTCATCAAACCCTCAGGGCCAGATAGAAGAAATCAAGACAGACACAAAAGAATAGAAGAGGTCTAGGATGGTGTGTTCATGTGTACAGGTCTTAAAACTCAGTCAGCCTTAAGGGTGTTTCCACGGCTTTAATACAGTGGATTTATTCTGAAACAGGGGAAAAGAGGATAAGGCGTTGGGTTGAATGGAAACTTTGTTGGGGAATGAAGAGATGCAGGTGAATGGTGGAGGAAGCTGGCAGCAGGCAGAGCAGAGAGGAGGTGAAACAGCTGCATGGTCTGGTGAGCTCTGCAGCACAGGAGAAGTCAACACAGGTAATTCACTGATGCCAATAACTAGTTTTGAGCAGCGAGGTCAAAATACCACACACAAAAGCGGAAGAACAATCAGGCAACAAGTGGAAGATGAGCCGGGGGTTCTTATACTGCAGAGCCTGATGAGTAATGAGGTGCAGGTGAGCAGGACAGCCAGGTGATCAGTGCCATGTCACACCTCCAGCACACACACACACACACACACAGACAAAGGGGAAGACAGGAGGGAGAGACATGGACAGTACTATCTCTAAAATACCGAGTTCTAATCCTTCTAATCCTCCACATCTCTACATATACATTACTGTTTGTAATTTTATATCATTGATATCAGCCTCACTCTTCAATGTTGACTATCCTCACAGTGTATCAGAGCTGTATTAAATTACTGCTAATCCAAACCAAACATTTCCTTCTGCTGCTGATTCACATTAAAAACATTCAACCAGTGGAACTCTGGGTGGCTTTTATTTTAAAGTAGTCACAGGAATTGCAGTCCTTTACTCTCCAAGACCTGCCTCCAGCAGTGGAAAGCAATATCAAAGTTAACTCTTGTTCTGCCTATCTTTCCTCCTCTAAAGTTAGCATGCTAACCAGCTAGCCCTGTCCTATCCCATCTCATAAAATCACTTTGTGATAGTGAGTCACTGTAGTGTTCACTCTGCCCTCAGTTCAACATGAGAGGATGAAGAAGTAGCAGCCCTGGACTCTGGTAAATGCAACTATGTAAATGCTAATTCTATGTAGCGAAAACATACATATAGCACTTTTAAGAACCCTGTCTGTAAAGTTGTATAATGTTAAATTTAATGCTAATCGTTGCCTGTTTGCACAGAAAACTCACACTGCTGACAGTGTTTTTGAAAAGGCAGTTTTTTCTGTCAGCTCTACTGAAGGGCATCTGAATGCATTAGTAGGGAACATAGCCGGCCTGCACCGTCTTGGTGACCCCCTGCAAGGCAAACTAAACACTGCAGCACTGTAGCAGCAGGCCAGCCAGCATCTGAGGTCACAAAGCCAGGCTGCATGAGTCACACAGCCCAGAGCAAAACCAAAATGTGTAAAAACTTCACATTGGCAGATTAGTTTGTTTACATCCTGCACTGGACGTGATTTGGCCAGGCTGCAGAAAGACACAGACAAGGAGCCTGTCCTCTCTTTTCTCTCTTTAACTCCATCCTTCTCTGCTGCCGTCCTTTTTCCTTCACTCTTCCTTCCCTCTTTTCTTTCTACCCTCCTAACTCTCCCACTCTCACCGCTGCCAAGAGCACATGACCATGAGGCAGAGTGAGGCGGAAAAATAAAGCAGCCCTGCCCTTGTAAAAAATTAAAACAAAGTTTTTAAAAAAAGGAAAATCAGACAAATTAATAACAACACGAAACAGATGGGGAAGTCGTATTTCCAGAATAAAACAAGACATTTGTTAAAAAAAAACACTCCTTTTCTCCCCTGTGGAGTTTGCCATGTTATGAGCTCATACTTTGTAGGCCCTCTGCTGAATATCTATTCATAGCGTCAGCTCCAAGATGTCAGACTTTTATGACCCATTTCTCCTCTCGTTATCTGCAGCAACAATTAGGGGCCTGCTAATTTAACGCTGGGAATATGGAAGTGCTTTCCTGACTTGGAAGGAAACTCGGGACGGCTCGCAGTGAACTGGTGCGTACAGGGACGGATTAAACTCTTCATACGTCCTGAAACATAGTGGGAGACTGGTAAAAGCACGAGCTCACAGCTTTGTGTTCAAGTGTGTGTGCGCGTGTGTCTTTTTCTTACCAAGCTGCTGTGTAATGATGAACTGGGTCAGCCTGGGGTAACACAAACAAACATACACAGAGACACCCTCACTCGCTATCGGCCGTGGTTTTGAGATCATCCCTGGCACCGATCTCTGAAAGCCATTGAAGTGGTGATGTCATATGTACATCATAGATCTATTATCTCTCTTCCTGAATCACCATGAGGTCAAAGGTTCACCGCTTTCCCTCGTCTTGACCATCCCCTCTAAATCAAGAGCTGCATTTTGATTAGTCACAACCTTATTTTGAAAAACAAAGACCCTTAAATCCACTAAAATGTCAAATTTTCCTGCTTTAACTGCATCTGCTTCATACGTTATTTTCATTACACCAGAGCTGGAAACCTGAGAAAATGAAGAGGAAATTGGTATTTCAGTGACCGGAACTCACTGTCACTTATAACAAACATCAGCTAAATGTCATGAGTCACACTATTCCTTCAGTGAAAGACCTGATTTAACTGGAGAAGAGAGGGTCATAATTTGTTCATTTAATATACTCTACACGCCGTATAATTCCTGACTGGTGTGACAGAATGGAAATGTATTTGGAGGCTATCCATTTACTTTTGTGTTTATTTAGTTGACACGGTCAGTGTGCATACTGTAAATGCAGAGTTAGCCTAAAAGGTTAGTTTTAATCTCTTTAAAGGTACATTTGATTAAAAACAAAGGTTAAAAAAGCAGTTTTATGACATTGGACACAAGCATATGAACTGTGGAAAAGTTGGATAAATCAATAATATATAGAATTTCATCTTGTGTCTAATTCTAAATACATATAAATTCCATATAATTTTGACCATAAGACATGCAATTGCATGGAAAATCAAGTTTTCTGCGCACAGACTGAATGTAGCGTGCTTACCATGCTCTACATCTTAAACAATAAATCATGTGATTAAATGATTAGTGTGCATGTAGGCCACCTCGGTTGACGTGCAGCTTCTTATGCATCTGAAACTGTCTACAGGAAATTTGATTCAGTTTAGACTTTTTCCATTGTGACCGGCTGTAGCTGATCACAATTCAAAGACAATTAGGTTCAGTTTGTCCTGATTTAAGTCCTTCAGGTTCTGTGGGTAGGCCCCAGCCGCCATGCTACCATCCTAAAGCTAATGGATGGATGGGCTCTGCAGTGGAGCTGTTTGTCTTGTGTTTGATTACAGACAATACAGATTCAGCTGGGGTTGAGTAGCAATATGTGTCAGGATTGCCATGTGCATATATCACAGTGTCATCTGCATACATGTGAACGTAACGTAGTGCACTCCAATAGCTAATTTTTAGTTTATGCTAAGGTAAAGCTGCACTTGGTGTATTAGTGTCTACATTAGATATCTGTAAACATACTGATACTATCACCTTCATATATTTTTGAGTACCTTTGGTTACCATAATTGACCGTTAAATATACTTTAAATATAAGGAATGTGCCTCTACTGTACATCTGCTTCAAGTAGACTCATATTTCAAATAAAATGTAAATGTACAACAACTATATCTCAAATCTGCTTTATTATGTATCTCCCAACAGTATCTATAGGAATTTCCAGTGGACTACTGACTGTAAGCTCTTGTCACCCAGTGTCCAGTGTGACTCTTACTGGAATCAATTCACAAATCTCAACAGTGAATACGGTGAGTCAAATGCTATCATGAGCAACAGGTTGTTCAATTGTCCCCTAAATGTATCATATTGCCCCATTTAGCGTAAAGCTGTCAATGGTTAACAGCCGATTTGGGCATGAATTATCCAGGTTTTGGCTGTAATTGCATTTTGAATTTAGGAGTTATATGTTGTGTAACACATCCAGAGAAGGGTGGATTAATGGCGAGAAATTTTTAAGTGTTTAAACTATGTTTAGATGGTTAGTACTTGAACTACTTGTTTCCTTGTAAAACTAGGCCACTATTTTTCCCAGATCATTTATGACCTAAATGCCTTAAAAGTGCTTTATAAAGTACCACATGGTGGTGCTATCATATCCAGATCAACAAGAAAAACTAATGATGATTAGCTTCTGGCATATTTGATTGAAATCTATGAAGTAGTACACAAAACATTTTTCTAGCAAACAGACACACAAACAAACAGGATTAAGTTGTAACATACAACAATGATGGATTTTCTTTATGTCAGCACACATTTGTCCAACTTTTCAGTGCAGAGTTGTGATGTTGTTGTTACATCTTAACATGATTGTGTGGTAACAAAAAGAAAAAGAAAACACCAGTGTGTTAAAGTGTTACAATCCTCTCTAAAAGTTTACAAAACGGCCATGAGCTCAGTAGTAATTACTGCAGACACTAAGCCAGTATGAGATATTATAGGAATAGCTCCCTCTCTCCCTCTCTCCCTCTGTATTTGACTCCTACAAGCTGGTATCAACAGGAAAGAGTCAGCCAATGTAACTAATTGGGTGGTGTGTGTTTTATGAAAAGAACAGCCTGTACTGTCCTGGGCTCCCTCCCACAGCTCTCTGACTGGCTGGCTCCTAAGTGGTCTGCTTTTCTTCTCTCTGCTGTGATTGGAGCCAGGGAAAGCCAATAACTAAAAACTTTTCTCCCCCCCCTCCCCTCATCCTCCCTCCTCCCGCCCCACTCCCCACTCTTTTCCTCAGGACATACCCTTGTTGTTTTCAACTTTAGAGGCAGAGCTGGGCCGAGACGATCCAGCACAGTTACAGCACTGCACTCTGGTGCTCTGTCTGCACTCAGGATGGTCACGGTGTCCTGCACGTAAATACATTTCATTTACCAAATATCACTGGTGCATTAGGAACTCCATAGAGGATAGAATTCCTGGGAACATTACACAAATGCAGAGGTGGTCGAGTTTGTACAGAAATAAGATTTTGCATCATGATTGTTAAAAATACACATAAAGTCAGTAAAGTCTTATTGTAAAGCATGAAGTTATTTATTAGTGGCTACACTGTTGATTAGCGATGGCACCGTTACTGATCATATCACTACTGTGTCATTCGCTCGACTGAGAGACTCATTAAACCTCTGTAATAACACGGTTGTGTGTCCATCAGGTCTTTGTGTCAGACTAATCACTATGACCAGCCTGCTAGTTTACATGGGCGGACCACTTTAAACGTAGAAGTGTGTGTTTGTTAAGGGTGGAGTGGTTGTGTGCTGTGCAATCAAAATAGTGAGCACATGCATATTTATTACACCAGGGGTGTTGTTTAATCAACCCAACTGCAGACTGAGGGGAAAAAAGGAAAATACAAAAGACACATGGTATAAAATCAATTATTAGGCTCAGTTTTGCAACAGTTTTATTATCTTAAAAACAATAATGAAAATATATATTTACAAAAATGCACAAGAATTTTGCTTTGGGAAGCTATACATATACCCACAAAAAAAGCTCAACATAAATAAGTTAGTATAATTTTTTCAGTGTTTTTCAAAACAAAAAAGAAAAAAGAAAATTAAAAAAAGGCACACAGGTACACTTCAAAGTTTGACACCATGTAAGGCAGTGTAACTTTGTTTTCTGCCTTCACAAAAAATAAAATGAGAAATTAACAATAGTGCAATTACATGTTCCACATGAATTCCACACCACAAAGACAAATCTTTGATTCACATATTTGCATAATAGGCAGCCCAGTGATTTTAACATATTTTATCTATGTTAACCTGGACTGTGGAATTTTATTAAGGGTTGGGATATGTGACCTATGAGCCACTAAAATATTAACTCACCTAATTTCAAAAATAAAAGCTAATTCTTAGGATTATTAGCAAATACTGTTATAAATTTGGTCGGATATTGCTCAGCAGTTTAGCCACCCTCCCTCCCCACCCCACCCTTCACCCCCAGGGGAAAAAAAAGGTACAAACTTTGGCAAAAACCCCCGAATAAAAATAATAAAATACAAAAGGGGAAATAAAGAGATATTATCTGCATGTAAACTTTTATCTATCATGGCTGCTCCCAGTTAGATGGACCCTCAACTTACAGTGTGGCCATCTGGGCCTTCAAAAAACAAGATGTTTAACACTGGGGACAAATAAAGCCACAGAAAAAGTGAAGACATTTTTTTTTGTTTCCACAAAACCCTGACTTTTGAAATCTGCATTACATCAATTTACCTGAATAAATGATACAATATGACCATTTTAACAAAATAATATTTCTCTGTTGGAAATTGCACTGCAACTTCCCGAGTCAAATTCACACACTTACTCAAATACATTTAACAAAACGGTATGAAAAGCATATTATGCTTTTTTATGTGCTACATCTGAAACATAGGTAGTAGGTAAAAAAAAAAAAATATGAGCAAAAATCCATTTGCACACTGCTACATTGTCTGCTGCTTCTGAGGCAATTTAATTAAAAATGAGTGCCAAAACTTGATAGTGTACATATTCAGTGCTTGTGCAGCCTCTCCACCTCCCCTTCTTTAGGAAAAGGCTGATTTTTTTTTTAATTTCTCCCCCACCTCTCTCCCCCCTCCCGTCTGTCAGATGATGAGAAAGGCTACAGTATTCCACCAGCAACAGGTCTCTCCCGCTCTGTGGGACATAAAGAGGAAACAGGCTGTTGAATGGTGCAATTGAAAAAGCAGTTGCTCATGCTTGATATCCCTCCTGCACACACACACACACACACACACACATACAGAGAGGGTGAACAGTCATAGCGTGAAGTGTTGTGGAGGATTTAAAGAGAAACAATATACTGTCTGTATGAAGGGGTGATGACGCGTTAGCGCTGCGTGCAGGAAAAGAAATGTTTACAACGTTTTTGTGTTGATGCTGATGATAAACAAGTAAACAAAACTCCACTAGCATCCAAAACTATAGCCGATAATTAGTATTTTACCCATTGAAGACGTGTGTGTTATTATAAATTCACATAACTCCATTACTGTGGAACAACGAGATAATGATTTCTAACCTGGCGCAGTTTTTCACTGGACTTCCGCGCCGTTCTCTGGCCTGTTGGGTCTCTCCTCCGCGGCTTTCACCGCCTGACTTCCTGCACCTCGGTCCGACTGGTCTTCATCATCATCTCCGTCGGTATGCGGCTTTTTATTCTGACACTCGCCGGAGCAGGGACCTGGCGGACAAAAAAAAAACGACGCAGAAAAAAGTTGTCAGGGTGTTGGTGTGTCAAGCTGCACGTCCAACTTAAAAAACAGAAGCACCTGACAGCCGCGGCAGACTGCTGCTGCTGCTGCTGCTGGCAAACTGGTGAAGACATTTTAGCCGAAAGTAGCCCGAG
This sequence comes from Lates japonicus, assembly GCA_033238685.1. Classification (NCBI taxonomy): domain Eukaryota; kingdom Metazoa; phylum Chordata; class Actinopteri; family Centropomidae; genus Lates; species Lates japonicus. The sequence goes on from BRZM01000058.1 coordinate 2,197,066, forward strand.
GTATGAGAAGGAAACTACAACGTAATAAGCTTTTTGGTAACTGTGCGCAGCGGTGTCACTTTCAGTAACAACTAGAGCTCCAATAACTGTAACACCTGGAGAGAAAATGTCACTTTGCCCCCCCCACCCCACTCAGCCTCCAGCACACTTCTGTTTGTTTGCAAAGACACGGTTATCGTAGCCTGCGCTTGAACCCCGGACACAAACTTGTTGCTCAGCGCCTCTGTACTGCGGCACTACACACACAGACACGCACAAAAAATACGTGACAGCTTTAATAAGTGAAGGTAAATCACCTGGAGGTCCTGGACGTCTTTTCCTCGAACCCTCTCGGTCCGGTTGGTGATTCGGTCGCCTCCCACTCCTCTCTTCGGCGTCCCGCCGGGTGTTATTATCGCCGGGCGAGTCCGCATCTCGCTGGGGCCGCTGGCTCCCGTGAGGCGGTCTGAGATAAAACTCCGGTGGATTGCTGTCCTCCTCCCACGCGTAATTGCCCGAAGAGAGCGGCCTGTCGGTCTCCGGATCAAAATTGTACCTCTCCCTAAAAGCCTGCAGTTCTTCCTGCCTGTGAGCCTCAGCATTCCTCTGTAGCCCCTCTCGGTCAGGTGTGCCGAAAAGGTTTCTGCAAACCGAAGGTCTGCGGTTGTCCTGCTGCCGCGCATCCACCCTCTCCAATGTCGGGCTCGCATTAGAAAGGCGAACATCTGACATTTTGTTGCACATATGACAACCGGGGTAAAAAAAAAAAAAACAACAAAAAAAACCAACACACACACACACTCACACACAAAACAGCTACAGCCTCTCAAACTGTTATTTCCAAGTTGTATTCCTTTCAAATGCAAAGTCACGGGAATGATGCATGCATAGTACTCCGCGCGTATCATCCAAAGCGCGTACGCGCAAAAGGAAAAAAAAAAGAGAAGGAATAAAGCGTCTCCAAAAGGCGCAGAGCAGGGGGTGTTTAAAAGAGCCACTCCTGTCAAGTCCGTAGTAAGGCTGATGAAAACAACAAGTCAAGTCATAACAGCCAACATGGCGTTAGAGGGAGCTATGAGTGAAGAAGTTGACATCAAGGACTATTTAAACAGAGACGGCGATTCATTGGTCTGCGCGCTAGGACCGCCCACATAGCTCTCTTAAAGTCGAACATGGGCAACAACAACACAGAGCTGGATTGGATTAACTCCTATGCATGAATATGGCCTAATTAATGTGTTTGACGAGTTAAATACACGAGAGAGAGAGCGAATAGTAGAGAGTGGTTATAAAGGAGAGGGTGACTGTGTTTTATCTTTCCATTAGCACCTGATTTATCAAGCAGGCATCAGCTCAGATAAAACTTAAAGGTCACTGATTTCATTTGAAATCCTAAACTGATATTTGCATCCCTGTGTTCAGTGTGCAGCTGATTGTCTGAGGAGTAAGGCCTGATAAGAAAACAACACTGATAATAGGTTTATCTGGCTGCAGGAGGACTGTGCTGAGGGGTGGGGGTCCAGCCTGGTAACTCCATCACATGAATCAATCATCAAGTGAATGTACGAGTGCTGACAAGTATCACTACTTCATCTGATTTGGTGTCACATAAACAGCCCAGGTACACATGATTCAATCAGTTTAAATCTATTCAGTTAGAGCTTCAAGGTTACTGAAGGACACTGAGGCACTGCAGTGAGGTTTTAAGCCAGAAAACAACAAAAAAGAAGCCACAAATCTGCCTCGCAGCATCCTATGACATCAGCTCTCTCAAGCAGAGAGCCTTCCGTCATCGTTGGCTCGGTGCCTATCGCTTTCAGACTTTGCCACTGGTGCCACAGGGGTTAGCTTGTGTGCTCCACTGGTTGTAATTGCTCGTGTGTGCTCAGAATTTAAATACAGAGGAAACAGAAAGTGGTGCAGCTTTAAAAAACACTTTGAAATTCGCAGCCACTCCCCCTCAGAGGGGTTGTCAGTTTGCATCTTACAGAGAGAAAAAAACTCTCCCTCTCTCTCTTAAGAACTTAATTGGTGTTCATGTCAAGACTTAACGGTTATCACGCTTATCTTCTGTACATCCTCGAGCAGCATAGGAATCCTGTAGTAATTGAGTGAGAACATCGGCAGCAGTGAGCACTACATGTACCCAGGAGTTCATGATGTCCAAGCTGAAACCTCTGCTGTGTCACTCTGCATTCCTCTGCAGTGTTGTGCCTGTAAAACTCACTGGGCCTGCCTTAAAGGCCATGCTGTTTCAATTAACCCTCGAAAAGACTCGAGCATCTCGTGATAAATACACTGAGGCCATCTGTTAGATTGATGTTATTGCCGGGATCACACTTAATCCATAATGTGTTTATGCTGCTGCAAACTGCACACAGTGATCCCTGAGCTGAGAACAGATTTTTTGATCAAAATGATTAGACAGGCACGAGAGAGAGAGACGAGGCGAGAACATTCTGTTAAGGTCACACATGCATAACCAGAGCTTTAAAGCTAATGCTTGGTTGTTGTTTTTTTCTTCACCGTTGGAAATATCAGGGCTGATTCTCCTAGCTTTAGACGGGGGAAAAGTATGAGTAAGAAAATCCATCGTGATAAATGTGAAACCTGGAGATGATTCTGCTCAAGTTTCTTTGGGTTATTACAGTTTTGCTGAGGCCAAGGTTGAGATTTCTCCACCAGGAGGTAAAGTCTAAAAAACCAAACATATTTTACTGTCATATTTGTATAATGTTACTTTGATCCTTATTAGCAGGGAAGCTAGGTTTGACACGGTTTGTATTTTTAAAATGACTAAAATGGGAATAACAGCTTCACACCACAGAGCAGGACGACACAACTGCAGCAGATTTTGACAGTAACTTGAACTTTAGTTAAACATTAATTATGATCTGCGATTAAACGGTCACAAAACGACACACAGAAAGGTCACTTCATGTGGATTTTATGGTTCCAGATAACGTAATTTTTCTTTAACTCCACAGGAGTTCATCCTCTGACCATGAACAAAGAAATCAAAGGGACAGCAGTAATTCACTCTTGCAAAGGATGTGTTACTGTCAACACATACATGTGTCTGTTGTTAGAGAGGATGTGTCATATAAACGTTACCATTACCATATGTTGCTGAAAAGTCATAAAAGTGTGTTCTGTCATAAAAAGGCACATTAAAAAACTGCGCAAGAGGCATAATTCATCAAGTACAAAGAGAAATTGTGGGCAATTTATTAATTTCTTTCCATTTCAACAGCAGTGGAAACATGAATCTGGTTTTCAGGCTGACTAGCAGCTGGTCTCAGGATATGCTATTGCTTCCACATTGCTCTTTTGGGCCATACATTTGTAATTGCCAAAATGGGCTCAACAAGCAGCGGACTGAAATGACCATCATGGAAATAACGGCACATATATTAGCAGTAATTTTAATGCTGCTCATCCATATGAATTAATATAGCATAGGGTTGAAATGATAGAGAACGCTCCACTGAACAAAAGTTGAACACTTTTATACTTTATAAATGTAGAGCAACTTTAGGGCAACTACCCACATATAGTGCATGGCGCTTAGATTTTTAATGAGGAGGTCTGATTCTCAGCCTGCAAACACAGTCCAACAGGGATCTGGCAACACTAGTCACACCTGCTGTTTGCTTCTATAAAACTTTACATGAAATAAATAAAACCTGGTTAATGCAGCAGGTTAACACACTGGCTACAAGCCTAAACTAGTATTATTTGCAGGGTGTGTGTTAATTTCCCACATAAATAGTAATAACCCAGAGCGATGCTAATAAAGTACAGGATGTTTTGTTCAGCGTGATGAATTTATTGTTTGGTCTAGTTTGGGTTTAATAAAAAGTGCTGATAAAAATGATTAATGATGATAGCTATTTATATTATTGTCCTAAACACCTGAGCAGGTTATGAACATCCGATGTCATGAGACGGCAGCCCTGGAGCTCTGCTTCTTCTTGGCCAGCTCAGCCTGAACCTGATGGGGGAACTGGTCCAGGTGCTTGTTCACACACTTCATGCAGAACCTCTTGGTGTAGAAAAGACTGCAGTCCTGACAGAGGAGAGAGCAGAGCTCAGCATCAGCACTCCAGCTTTACATAAGCACCAGACAGGACGACTAATCACATTTATTCCAAAATAGGAGAATGATTTATTTTCCTACTATCTATTTGTGAAATTTGATTAATTGATTTCAAGTGCATCGCAGTCACGAAGCTAGCTCAGCATGTACAGCACATATGCCACATGACTGATGCCACATCTCAGGAAAACATCAAAATCACAGTCTCATGTCTTTCAGTAGAGATCTGCATGGTCACTTCATGCCAAGTGGAAAACTGTAAGAGGAGTTCAGCTTCATTTTCAAAGTCAGAGTCAACATGCAGTTTAAGGTGATGTTAATGTTTTTGTTCCTGCATATTGCATTTAATAAAAAGCACACACACACACTGAGTAATCTCTCCTCTGTTACATGTAACACCCTCACACAGTCTTATCAGGACTGATGTCATTTGTCCCTGGAGGAGTGTGCCAGCATTTCTGCATACAGGTATTAATCATGTATTATACTGAAATACATGATCCCATATAAAGTCCGTGATAAAAACAGAGCGTAGAAATTCAATTTTGAGACATCTTACCGATGTAACACAGACACACAGGCTGCACAGGCTGCAGGTAGACCCCAAAACAAGAAACTTCTCCTTGTCCGGAGTGAAGGGGTCCTTAGTCACAAAACACTCCTCAAGCAACCTGATGAAGAACAGACAGACAGAAGTTAAATTATAACTTCATTTAGATTCCAAGACATAAAACAGAAATGAAGGTTAAAGTAGACACTGCTATAAATGCAACGTATAAATCGCTGGGGGGGCTATTTTCGTCGTGTATTCAACGTTAAACGTTGGCGTTAATAGTACAAACAGTCACGTAGCAGCTAACAACATTAGCTTTAGCACAGCTAGCTCCGGAGCGCTAAGACGACCATTATTCTTCATTTTCCACTTACACAATAGCTCTAGTGTTTGGTGGTTTCTGGCCGTAGTAACTGTAAGGGCTAACTAAACCACACAACTGGCACGTAAATGTTTTTTGAGGGGTTTCACTCGTACTTTGCTCCATCGTTCAAAGCAGGGGAGCAGGGAAAAAGTTTGTTCCTGGTTTTCAAAGCGAGTCCAGCAGCCATTTTGTTTCATGAAGCTTTACCGCCACCTAATGGTCCGGGGGAGTAGAACCACACAGTGTGTTGAGAACATACTGTGCTACACGTATAGATAAAACATAAATAATAATTATTTAAGTGGTACAAACAAATATATCGTGAGTTTTAAAGCATAGCGTCGTCTTTTGATTTGTATATTCATTTACAAATGAAAAAGGCAACTCTGATTTGACCCATATTACACAGCAAAGGCAGTTTTTTTTCACAATTTTATGATGTGTCAAACAAATATCTGTGGATAAACCTGTTTTTTGTTGTTGTTTTTTATTTTTATTTTTTTTTACATAAAATTAAATGAAAGTGAATCAGACATTTCCATAGTTTTTACTGCAAATAGTCTAACGTGTCATTAAGGAAAAAACACAGGTGTAATTAATAACATTAAAGGCTTACTGGGACACTTAAACGGAGCAAAGCTATCATTAACGTTATTAGCTCCACCTGTGCTTCTCCTGCCATGACAATTCAAAATGTCTGCAGTGAAAAGGGCCTATTAACTAATTCATTTAAAAACTGTAAAAACTGCTCATCTGTATGAATCAGATGAGCAGATAATCTTGTCCTCATTAAGTCAGAAAATTACAAATAAAACTCTTAAATATAGTAGTTTATTCTGGGCTACCACATAACATAATTCCTCTTGTTGAAACAGCAGATACATTTTCTTATTGTACACTGTACTGTACATGATAAAAAAATATAAAGAGTTTCATTACTGCATTTGGAGGTGATGTATAAGCACAGAAAACAAGACAATCTGATTTTCTTTTTGAGGTCTGCGTTACTGTCTGCTGATACATACATCCCTTTCACTGCGGTCACCACATTCTATGTCATATTTACAAAACACAAACCAGTTTAACAGATTATTGTGTTTGTGGTCAAAATATTAAATACTGGCCAGCACTGTTTTTTTTTTCTTTCCAAGAAAAAAACCCGGGAAAAAAATGTCCTGAAAAAAAAAAGCAAGTGTATTAATGGCAGAATTTGTACCAAACATTTTGTACATGGTAACACCGACCTGAAAAATAGGTTTAAAATGAGCTGTCCTGTTGTATTGGTTTTAGCAGTAGGATGAAGACGATTAAATAAATACACAACTCATAAAATTACAATATTTTCAAAGGATGGTTGATTTAATACTATATGAGAACATTCCCTGGTCCAACATTAAATAGTTCCACATCTAAACTATGGTTAAAAAAATCTCTACTCTGTATATATTATGTGTATAGGGTGTGGTCAAAATGGAGGAAATATGAGCTCAGCTGGTGAAACGTTGTGGCACATGGTGAAAACTGATGCAGGTGTTTCTTCAACCACTTATCTCAAGATGGCTGAGGGAAATTTGGCTGACATCAGTGAGGCACTAGTGCATAATAAAAGGACATGACAGTGATATTTACTGTATTCAAATGAGCTTTAAATTAAAAAATCATACTAAATATCCAAAATATTAGGAATATGACATTTATCCCCTTTTGCTAAAGCAACACTGCAGCTGTCTCAAAGATTTAAAATGTTTACCTCATTGTTCAAAGGCACAATTTAGCATCAGTGCGTGAATGGCTGTGGCAGGAACGTCTGTGTCTTTATGTGTGCACACATGCATATTTGCATCGCGTACTCCCTGATTAGCTTTTTTTTTAGTAAGGAAAAAAATGGCATCCAGGATCCAATCCACAACAAATGGGTGCTTTCAGTTCAAAGTGATGCATTCAAAAAAGAACATATCTCTACTCATGTATGGTGTGAGATCAAAAAGCTTGTTCCCCACTGTGTTCCCCTTTCACTGCAGCAGTCAGGCCCCCAACAAGACGCCATTCCCCCGAAAAAGAATTCACTTTTTTGTTCCAGTAGAATGTTTCAGAGTAACATGGTCGCAGCAGGGCACATCCATAGAAGCTGCACAATAAGCTACTTACAGTACATTGATATGTACGATGGGATTAGTTATTGTTGGGTATTGTATGTATACCAGGCTTACATTAACATTTTAATACATGCCCCTGTTCACGACCATTTGTGCTAACTCCTCAGTACATGTCCCTGTATATCTCTTGCAGCAGAGGGTGCAGCGACGTGTCCTCCGTTGTTTTGATTTCCTGCACCAACTGAGCATGCTCGGTGACCAGCTCCCGGAGGTCAGCCAGCTTCTGCAGGAGTCGGGGAAAGAGGAAGGTGTCGTCAGGGTGGTTGGCCAGCAGGTGGAGCCGTAGCGCCTGAACGATGCCTTCCTGCAGCTGCTCCACCAGAGGTACATCCACCAGGCCTGGACGGTCTGAGAGGGACAGAGATGAGGAAGAGGGAGGTTTTAAATCTATGAATTTTAATGCCTATGATTTGTTTTTGTCCCTGCACACAGTGTCAGTTACCTCCACAGCAGATAATGGCCGCCACAAAAAGGGCCAGGTCGCTGTCGTCCAGCTCCAGAGAGTTGAAGCGTGTGGCAAACTGGAACTTGGGCTCCATCATGTCGCTAAATGGACGTCGGAGGCTCTTGAGAAATTCACGGGTGATGAAGCCTCCACCACGGGCCACCAGGAGGCCGTCTTTGTTCATGCAGGAGGCCAGGAGGGTGAAGAGGGCTTCATAAACACCATACTTTAATAGAGTCACCTAAATATATGGAGGAAAAAAGGAGGAAATCAAGATCTAACTTTCTGTACCTTCTCACATGGAGTTACAGGAAGATAGGTGACAGATACAGCTCCCTAAAACTCACCTGATCGTTCAGATCCAGGTTCTGGAAACCCGGCACGGCCTTAGCGAACTCCGTCAGCTCTGTGACCGTCTCCACCGAGGTGCTCTGGCAGCAGTGGAAGAGCCTAGCCTCGGCCTCCCTCTGCTGAAGCTCCCCACGCCCCACACCCGGAAGCACATCCCCAGCTTGAAGGTCGCTCTCGGGCTCCGGGTACTCACCGGTTACCATGTGGACCGCTAACGTCCTCTCCGCCAGCTGGAACGTCTCCATGTCATGAATGATGAAAGGCTGGTGGGAAAGACAGAGGAGCGGATGCTGGTAGGTACCACAGAGGACAGAGCAGAGATACAGAATATCCTCAAACTTTTGTCCTTAGCTTTATTTTTTCACTTTACCGGTTTGCTGGTTTTTCCAGTGAGTATGAGCCGAGCTTTCGCTTTGTTCATGTTGAAGTTCTTCATGTAAGCTTCGTGGATCTGCCTGATCAGAATCTTGTGGTCGGCCAGCAAGGGACTTTTCACTTCTTTCTCCACCATCTTGATCTCCGCCTTTAGCTTCAGCTTCTCCACCTGGGGCATCCGACCAAACCGGATGGCTGGTGCAGAGAAACATTCATCATTAGCAACTGCTAGAAGAGTTTTCTTATTTTACAATGAAACTACACAAAGAGACATCAGACACAGTAAAAGTGTGCAGACACACAAACATTCGCCCACAACAGATCTGGTGCGCTCTGTTCTCTTTCGTCTCCTCTGAGGACAACATGTTGTCTCCCTCTTGGGTTTCTGACACTGCTCTGTCTGCAGTGGGAGGCCATCGTAACAAACCCAGTGACCCTTTGGCAGCCAGCACAGATGACAGCCCAGATGTGGAGCTATATGGGCCTGTGTTTTCTCAATGTCAGGCCGCCTCCAGCAGGACATTGTTCTATAAAAACCCCGTCAATGTAAAGAACATTGAACTACAGCCAAATCACAGAAGGACATGTCCTGCTGTTGTTGTTAAGAACACATGCTATGCTGTCGACTGTGAGCAGAGTTTTATGTAACTGCTTTCACAATGCCTACTTTCATTGCTATATAAGTCATTCAATGGACATTATGATTACAGTAATTGTTGTGATCACAGAGATCGCTCATATACACTTTAAAGGCTATTTGTAAGTTTTGTCTGCCGCCAAAATGTGGTTTCTTGCCGGGAGCGGGTGGTGGCGACGGTCGCCAAGAGCTTCAGCCATTGTTGCATTTACATAAATACAAGAGGTTAGAATACGCCCTCTGAGCAGCGCTATTTCTTAGAGATTGTATTTTTCTTAGTCTCTAACAAATAAATTAAAACTGGAATCATTCAGCAAAACCTACATAGTTAAGCTTCAGGCTAATTTGGAGGTTTCAAACCTTACCATTGTGGGACATGCCCACAGAGAGGCACTTGTGGAATCGGCAGTACTGGCACTTGTTGCGATTCTTCTTTTGGATTTTGCACCTGCGTTCACACTTGTCGTACTCCAGCTTCAACCTGATGGTCCTTCTGAAGAAACCCTGGTAAGACAGAACAGCACATACTGTAGCCATCGACCTGATCTACACTTTCATGCAACATCATTATCATTGTGTACGCAAAAGAGCCTGCAAAAATATGTGAAAATCAGTTATCGGCGTGATGTCTTTATATTTCTTTTGATCCGTAGGACAACAGGAGGTTTAAGAGGGAACGTCTGTGAAATCTGACCACATAGGTCATAATCAGTCAGTAAAGCCATACATCTTATGGGTATGTCATGCACCATATGACACTTATATCTGCAGCACCTGATAATACTGTACATGCATTCTGTACATTTTAAGCCCTTGTAGGAATGGTGTTGTGTTACATTTTGGATTCGACTGTACAGTTAAATTACATCTATATTTAAAGGGATATATGCTTCAAGGTGGACAGTACAGGAAGCCCTGACCTTTCTGAAGAAGAACCTTGATTGGACAACACGTCCTGCATGCCTCCAACACACACACAGATACAAGGCAGTATGCCAACACATGTCACACATATGCTAAAGCATATACTCCTTTGACGCACGCTCCCACACACCTCTGCGCATCGCTGATATTCGAGTCAGGACATTCCTCAACCTTCACTGTCACAAAGGGAATATGGACTTTTCTGGCAACGAATCTGGAGCCACATGGTCACGCAACACATCAGCCATCACTTTACACTCGGCCTTGGCTGCGTTTATGTTGAAGAGCGGTTACGACACACTGTTATTAAGGTTTATTACGTGTCACGCATCGCTTTTCGTGTCGTATTTAATCCCCCCCCCCAAAAAAATGTAGCTTTGTGGGGAGATCTGGGTGTAATCTTCACGATAATGTTGGAGAAATGTGAAGGTCCAGCTCCATATACTGCAGTTTAGTTCCATATGATAGTCATCAAAAAAACATTACAAAACAACACAGCTGCACTCGGAGGAAAAAACAGATGTGTGTGTTTACAGCGTGCGTGTCTTTGCATGTCAGCGTATGAGTGTACAGACACATCCAGATGTCAGTTCTTTGCTGTGATATATAGTTGGGAGAAGTGAGTAACAAGGCTAAAGATGTAAACAGAGAGATGCATTGTGCAACGTTTCCTTAAGGGCAAACGTCTTTTAGAGAGACAGAGAAAAGTTTACATTTAACTGAGCAGGTACTTTTACCTTTGAGATCCAACTTTCCATTTCTAATCCATCCTTTTCCTGACTGTCCCGCTGCTCCCGCTGCGTCACATACATATTTCATGCCATCATCACCGCCACCACAGACTTAAGCCCTCACACCACAGAATCACAGCACACATTCCATTCACATTCCCACTACTGAGCTCGTCTCTTTAAGGCGAGGTGTTGAAACTGATACGCAGATCCTGTCCAGAGATGGAAACCCGTGAATTGGGACTGCCACATATCACAAGCCAGATTTTTCCGTGATGGCGCAACATCATCAATAAGAGAATTTAGCGACAGAACGCGGTCTCTCACATGAGCTGCGTTCAACAGTTCAGCGTCACAGCGCTCCTGCTTTAGAAGAGCAGCAGTCTGACACAATGACAGGTCATGTGCAAAAGTCAGGCAGCGGCCGGGACGGAACGATGAGCGTTCATTTGTGGTGATTCTGATGAATGAGACCTGCAGGGAGCTGGACAGTTTTGCAGCCCTCAAGACAAACGCACAGATGTGCATTGTGCAACTTGGACTGAAAATGAAAATTGTGAAACGTCCATCCCCCCACCCCCTCTCCCGTCTTCATCCATCGTTCTTGTCTCCTATAGATTCCAGAGAAAGTGAAGGCACAGTGCCAGTCCAGAGGAGTGAAAAATCCCCTCCAGCTGGAGACAAAGGAGTGAATATGGAGGAAACATAAAGAGGAGAACACAAGCAACTGAAACATCTCAAAAGATGTCACCACACTCTGGATTTTTCATTTTTGTTTTCGTTGTTGTCGCATAAAGCAGTATCTCAAGGTGGAGTTGTGGCTGAAGGGGGGTGTTGACTTTAAAGCGTGCAAGGTCGTCAGTTTGAAAGTCGTGCAAAAATAGCAAACAAAGACTCAGATTGGCAGCGACAACCTGCGGTTGGCTTGGAGAGGTAGGAGACTATGACAGTTGACCATAGACAAACAATGCAGTGATCCTTGATGGTTTTAACACACACACACATACAATATTTCACGAGCTAAATTCATTCAGGCCTGAAGGCTCAACCCCCATGAAGATGAAGAGCTGAATGTTTTTTATCATTAAAAATCCAAGAGTGAGTCTGTGAGAAGGTAATTTAACATGGGCACCACAGCACTCTGCGCCAGGGGCAGCTCCATGTGTGTACAAGAGTGTGTGTGTCTATTAACGTCACTCAGTTGGGCTCTGTGCCAAGCAGGGGAGAGGTGACAAGTCAGCCCAGGCCACCATGTCCCCCACCTCACATGACCCGCCTGCATGTCTCAGAAACTTTCCACTGGCCTCTGGGTCAGGCGCTCCTGCATGCCCAGCTTTGTATGTGTTTCGGTGTGCATGCGTGAGAGGAGGCATGTATAAGCATGTATGCACAAGAGTGTGTGTGTTTGTGTTGTGCTTTTAACCTCTGATACAGTGGCACAGTTACATGTCAGAACACCAAAACTAACATTTGTCTTTGTAGGACATGTGATCATCAGTCTGAATGGATCTGAATCTGTCTTTATCTTTATATTTAAACCTGTGTATGTCTTCTGTGTCCTCTTTCACTTTCACACTGATATGTACAGTATGTCTGTATGTGTGTGTCAGCTGGCCGCACTGTCCCTGTTTTAGTCCCACATCTCTCACCTTGCAGCCCTCACATGCATGCACCCCGTAGTGGAAGCCCGAAGCCTTGTCCGAACGCATCCGGCACTCCAGGTTGAGGCTCTCCTCGGGACCCGGTGTGGCTCCACACACCCCCGACGACGGACTGGAGGCTGGGGTCAGGGTGTCTGTAGCAGACAGCACAGCAGAAAAGAAACATCGGGATTAAGACCTGCTCCAAACTGAGACCACATTGTATTCTTAAAAGCAGTGGACAGTGGTCAAGGTGCATTTACAGAAGGCAAGCAACAAACTGACAACATAAAGGAATAGCTTCAACTTTTGTTTCAACTGTCTCATGTCACCCTTTACAATAAATATGATACAACCAGCAGCTAGTTATAGCATTGGCTGTTCCATTTTATTTTGCATTGATTTAACAAAAAGTTGAAGCTGTTCCTTTAATGTCAGTTGCTGCTATAATGCTGTAATACTGTCCATCATTTTAGAGCCAGTGAGGCTCTCGGTTGGAAACATAATCGATATTCTTTTCTGCTATTATCTGCTACAGGCTACCAGTAACGCGATCCGTCAGATGGGGAACGGTGAACCACGCCAGTCACTCGGCGATTGCCGGTGTTCGGACGAACTCGGGCTCCGCTACGAGATGCGCCATGTGAACTTTCTGGAGATGGGACTAAAGCTGAGGACGGTGTAGCCGGCAATTACACCTACAGACATGCTGTGCTGTCGATGGTGAGGGAGAACTGTACACGGACTGAGACAAAGTTTGAATTCGATCCATTCGAACTGATGATGCATCACGGTGTTCTGACGGCTGCCGCTGTAATCGGGGTTAAAACGCAACTGTTTACACACCTTCTGATAGCCGTATGCATGCCTCCTCTCACGCATGCGCACCTGGCTGGGCGTACTGAGCCAGGCCAGTGAAGTTTACGGACATGCGAGCGGTCACGGTGGGGACATGATGACCACTCTCCCCTGTGGCACAGAGCAACTGGTGACGATGAACACGCTCTTGTGCACCTGTGGAAACCCCTGACGCAGGTATCGGTGCTATCGATAATGCCTTCTCACAGACTCACTCTTGGTGCAATGATAAAAACATTCGGCTCAACTGGAGTTGACCTTCGGGCACCTGAACCCAGCTCGTGGTGTGTGTGTGTGTTAAGGCTTTCATCGAGATGCTGCGTTGTTCGTCTGGTCATGTGATACTACTCCAAGCGGCAGGTTCGCTCGCGCCGTTGTGACACTGCGCGACTTTCAAGCGACGCTGCGCTGAAATCGGCGCCGCTCACCGCGAATACTGCTGTCGCGGCAACGAGCAAATGATCGAGTGTTGCGCACGGACTCGGGCCTTGTCGTTCTCTCATGTTCCTCCATATTCGCTCGCTTTGTCTTCCGGCTGAAGTTTCACTCTCTGGACTGGCACTGTGCCTTCACTGGAGTCTATGAAGTTTGAGGCGCGACAGATGAAACGGGAGAAGGGTGAGATGAACGTTTCTGAGCCTGTTTTCGATCAGGGTACGCAATGCAGCCTGTGCGTTGTCTTGAGGGCTGCAAAACTGTCGGCTTCCCTGCAGTGCCATTCATCGGGAATCACCACGACGGGCGCTCATCGTTGCGTCCCGACCGCTGCTGTTTAACGCCGACTGTCGGTCCGGACTGCTGTCTTCAAAGCGGGAGCGCTGTGAACGCGAGCTGGTGAACGCGGCTCATGTGAAGGACCGCGTTCGTCGCCGTCTGATGATGATGTTGCGCCATCTGAAAAATACCTGACGTGACAATATTTGATCCCCAGTGCGGGATTTCTGGTTGAAGATCACGCATTCAACACCTGCTAAGCGACGTGGTGAACCAGCCAGTGGAATGTGCTGTGATTTCTGTGTGTGGGGGCGTGAGCTGGCAGCGGGTGTCGAAAAGACGGACAGAGGTGGACTCTGGTGAAACCGCCTGCTCATTAATGGCTTTCTCTGTCTAAGACGTTGCACTGAAACGTTGCGCAATGCATCTCGTTGTCGCTGGCTGTGATTGCTCTTCTCCCCAACTATCTGACAAGCGTCTGGACTGCTCATGCGCTGTCTGGGCTGCACTGCCTTTGAGCACACACGTCTGTTTTCCTCGGTCGCTGTTCATTTTGTGATGTTTTTGACGCGGACTGAACTGCGGTACGTATGGGCTGGACGCTCATTATCAACGTTATCGTGATTACGCGGATCCGCAGAAAACACGATTAAGCTGCGTTGCGGCGACCGTGGGCGCGCGTAACGCGGCGGTGTCGTGACCGCTCGGCATAACGGCCAGGCCGGTGTGTTGCGTGACATCAATGGCTCAGGTGGGTGGCAGCATATTCCCGGTGAGGACCCGAGGGCGTAATCTGTTTCCCGGTCGGCGATGCTGCAGAGCGTGAGGCTGCGTGAGGTGCTGGCATGTGTGTCACCAAACCTCCCTTCATACTCCGCAGGAAATAACGTAGCGACGGACGGCGACATGGCGCGCGCACACCTCCTGACACACCTATGGTTTCGACCAATGGGCGCGCGGGGAGCTGAGAGCAGACCACCTCGCTCCCTTTTTTCCTAGCTGAGGGGGGGGGGGGGCACGATCGCTTCCTGGTCGGTTTTTAGGGACGACGGGACGTGACGGGGTCGCGCGGTGTGTGGATGTCTCCTTCACACGAGACGTCAATAAAAACACACCACAGCTGTAACATCAGCTGATCAAATCCTCAATGAATCGTCCGTTTTTCACAATAAAACACCAAACAGTAGACTGTCTGATGAATAACAACCTCATTGTGTGACAGTGTGTGTTGTTCAGCGGCGGAATGTAACAACGTACATTTACTCAGCTGCTGTAAATAAAGATTTTTCTGACAAAATATATTTTAATCCCATAAAACATGATTCACCGCCACTGAAGCGACGCAGCGGCATAAAACGAGCTCCACCTCCACCAGCTTCAACAGTGAAATGCTCCTTATACATGAATGTAACAATAATCTGAGCATATAATATATAACAATACGGCACCATCAGGAGCCATTTTAGCCTGTAATACTTCTTTCCTTTACTTAAGTAACAGTGTTGCTACTGTAAATGACCTCAATGAACTCTGTGGTTCACACTTGTAAAGTTTGCATTTGTAACGTGTTTGTTATGTTGCTCTTATTTTGATGTTTCCCGTGAACGCGGAAGTTTATTTTGAAAATACGCTGCATGCATGTAGCGGAAGAAAACTGACAGAATCAAAAAAAAAAAAAAAAAAACTTCAGAAACTGTAACAGAGCAAGAGGTAAACGGATGAACGGGGGGAGTTACAGGTGTTATTATTGTTTATTTCTAATATTTTACACATACATGTTTGTTTATTTAATTTCCCGGTGCTAACTGAGTTTAATGTGTTACTTTGCTTTAGTTTAGTTATTTTTGTCTATGAACTGAGAGGAAACTGAATAAACATGAGACCATCGGTCCAGGCTGAACAGCTACTTCCTCCACCTACGTTTACTGTTATATACTGTAAATGTAAAAGACTGGTTCAGTGTTGTCCAGGCTGTAAGTCCTGTTTTACATACCAGGAAGGTGAAGACTGACAGTCAGAAACCTGTGAGCTGACTGTTTGTGTGACATGAGTTTGTTCAGTTTGCTGTAGATGATGTTTGACCACAAACTGACAGAGTCTGTGAGACACTGGACTGTCTGATGATGGTAAAGGGAATGTGACATTTTGGTGGCGATGGTAAATTTGTTGATGCGTTCAGGAAAAACTAAGAGTGAGCTTTTCATGCTCTGCGTCTTATGCAGGCTGTACACTGTGGTACAAGTTTTGATGGAGATATTTACCTGCAGCCAGTTCTCCCTTTATCCACAAAAAACTCTCTGACCCTCAGTCACAAGATGATGATGTAAAAGTTTTATTTCTACAACTGACTGCTCTGCATTTTGAAGATGAACCTCAATGAACACAAACCTCCAGTTACAGCACAGATATTTTAATGCCTGTGATGTGCACTTTACTTTGTAAGATCCCTCCACCTTACAACCTGCTGTAAAATCAGACTGAATAAAAAAGTAAAATACATAAAACACCAGACAACACAACATGTAATATCTGGCGCCATCTACTGAACATGGATGCGTAACAATCTTCATCATCGTCTCCTGTTGACTTCCTCACTGGTGCTCAGTGTGTCCTCACACAGAGAAGTGGGAGGGTGATCATTTATGATTTTCTTTTTGCTGATGCTTCAGCACCTGGTCTCCTGTTCAGTCTGTGAGAGGAACACACACACACACACACACACACACTCTCTCATCTTTTCTGAATCAGAGACAGACAGACAGACAGACAGACAGCCAGCTGTCTGCAGCTCAGCTAAGCAGCAGTTATCAGCTCTAGTGAGGAGTGAGTGAAGTTTGGGATCAAACTTGAAAACTCAAAACCCACGACTACACTCTGAAGTGTGGCTTCAAAATGACAAAGTACTGAACATTTGTCAGCTCAAATAAAAAACTCACTCTTCTTTTGGTTGTTGACTTTGAATTTTCTGCCTGTTTTCCTTTGATCCAGGGCTTTACCGACATCTTACATGGAAAAATGCCAAATAATTGCCTTTATTTTTAAGACACACGATGTGCACACTTTGGAGTGTTCCGTCTACACAGACAGAAACAGTAGATACATGTCTACATGTTTCTAAGCCACTGAAGCTTTGGAGATTAGTATTTCAACATGTTGTATAATGAGCTCCTTGAAAGGATTACACAATAAGAAAATATTCCAACAACTAAGACGTCACTGTTGCACCTCTGAAAAGATCAGACTCCAGTCGTCGGTTGCTCTGTAGTATTTGTTTTCAGTCTTTATTGAGGAAGAAGTACAAAGTTAAAACATGAATGAACCAGTTACAAATCTGTTTATTAATGTTGTTGTCAAATTGTGATTCAGCATCACTCACCGATTCAATGAAACCTCTCAATTCAAGTCAGGAGTTTGCTAAGTCATGCTAAGGTTTTTCCTTAGTACATGTGTGTGTGTGTGTGTGTGCACCTGTGATGTATTGCTGCCCTCCAGGGAAGGCAGTAGGTTGTATAGTTAGCTCCTGATGGGGTAAAATCACAACCCTGAAACCACACAACCTACTACCTCACCCTGTACGAACACCATAAGTCAGCCAGGTGGGCGGTGGGGGTTAGAGGTCACATGATCACTGTGTAAATGAAGACAGAGCTGCTGTGTGGTTATCACAGCCGGGTTTGTGTTAAAACATCAAGTTTCTGTACAAAATCAGTATTCAAATATTAGCTAATGGACTCATGTTAAAGGATTTGAAATTATAATAAGCACAACTGAAGTAAAAGACTCATAAATTTACGTTTTAGTTGATTAAAATTCCAAAAATATTTCAGAATCATGCACTAATGAACATCATTAAAATGGATGAAATCTTTCCCAGATCTTGCATTTATTTTTAAAATCAACATCTGAGTTGCCTGAAAATTTGAAGATAATTTTACTTGCTTCTCCTGTATTTTCTGTACAATTTTATCAAAGTAAATCAACAAGGAGCAGTGCCCTTTATGTTCTATATATAGTGTGTTGTTTACGTGAGAGACAAGTCCAGATTTGAAGTGGAGAAACAAACATTTGCAGTGCGGTCGTGACGATCGTGATGCCAGCACAGTCGCTTCAGGAAAGACAGTAAGTTGTATAGTCATCTGACAGCTTGGGAATGACCCTAAAACTATACAACCTACTACCTCACCCCAAAGGACAGTTCATCTCCCGCAGGGGTCTCTCCTGTCATACGCCCGGCGGCTCAGCCTGTGGGGAACAGAAACTCAACGCGACAAACGGCCTTCAGGAAGCCAGGAGGAGACACAGGAAACTAAATGACACATGAGTGTGTGTGTCTGTAAGTGGATTATTGTGTATGAGGTGTGTAAAAATTCTAACTCTGTTTAATGAAATAAAAAAACACTAACACCTGCTGTTTGAAAAGTTAAATATATACTTGCTGGTCAAGGCCACGAGGTGCAGTTAAAAAGTCTGAAAAAGTAAATGGACTTTTGAATTGATGTTGAATGATGTCTTACACACACAGCCTGAACCTCCACACTCATATATTATTACTGTATTACTGTATTATATACTGTAAGTAGACATTTAGAAACTGAAGTATATTCAATTTAATACTATATTCTACAGTATTTAAATCACAATCACCTAATTCTCTGTATTAGCTAAAGATTATGGCCATAACAACACACTTTATTTTTGTCAGGAGATACAGTTGAATTAAACTGCTACAGTACATTTAATGTCAACTTCAATTTAATCAATTAAGACCTTTAAAAACTTTTATCAGATAATCGTCCAAAATCACTTTCTAAACAACCTAAGCTAAACTCAATACGCTGCTCTGTTCTGTTTTTATCTTCTTTTACTTTCTATGTGAACAGGAAATGTGAGAGTGGATGTGAGAGTAGAGCAGAGGGAACTTTGCATCTAACTGAGTAAATTGAGATTTTGTTTTTTTTCACGCTTTAATTGTTGCGTGCTGTCAAAATACTTCCTGTATGTCACTTGTGTGACAGGTGTGACGGGTCACCTCCTCCGTGCAGCTGCGGCTTCAGGTCTGTCGGCTCGCCTCCTCTCGCGTTTCCTCGCCCTGATGGAGACAAATGAGAGGAGAGAGAGTGAGCTACAGTCGGGTGTCGAAAGGTCAGACTTTCACCTCTTGTCTTACAATGCGAGCGTCGCGTTAACAGCGGCAGCACTCGGCACACAGACGCAGGCGCTCGCATGAGAGTGAGAGTGTCTTCTCTCTGTATTATTTATGAGGATCCTGTTTGGCAGGCTGTGGTGTCACCTGGTAGCTTAGGTAACACCTATTAGGTGAACAAACAGGTGATTGAGGAGAAAAAAACACAAACAAACCTGATTAAATTTAAATTAAATTAAATTTAAAGTCGGATAAATCCTCAGATATCCTCTGTTGTTCTTCCTGTGCAGCCTTATTTGCGTATGTCACAGGAACTTTTGGTGCAAATGAGCATAAATTTGTATGTGAGTGTGTGTGTGTGTTTGGCTGAAAGGTCAAGCAGACAGGTTGTGGTTGTTTGAGGGAGTTTCCTGAGTGAGACAGGAGAGGCTGCGGCTCTGCTGTGGTTTCCCCCTCGAGCTGGGGAGCGACGGGGGAGGAGGAGGAGGAGGAGGGTGAGGTGGGGTCGAACTTATAAAAGTGAGTCACTGCCTCGACTCCTCGCACACACGCATGCACCAGTTTGCGGCTGTTTTTTATTGCAGGTCGGTTATCCCGTAAATGCCACACAAATCTCTGCACGAGCTACTTAATGTCCAGGCCTGTGAGGTGCACAGCAGACCTGACTGCGTCTCTCTGCCTCACTCGCACTGCTAATGTGCCGAGCTGCCGGGTATCAGGTTTACACAAGAGGAGACCTTTCACTTAAAGGGTCACTTAAGGCAAATTGCAAAGAAAAATTTTTAGGACTTACCTCAAGCGGGTATGTCGCTTTAGTTTAATGTGCCTGGGCTTTGGAATATACATCACACACCTCCGCTCCAACACAACAGAGGTGGAGGGAGTTTTGTTGGTGGAGCTCACACAACTGAAAAAATTGCTCGTTAAAAAATTCTGCATCTCCTTCGAGGAAAAGTGTCGCTGTTCTTCTGTGTAGTCCACACACCTCAGTCTGAACTCAACTGTCAACTGTGACTAACTTACTTTAGTGCTGGGCACTGCTGCACTGCATTCTTTCTCTTTAAATTTATGTACTTATCTTTTTATTTTTAATGTTGTTTTCTTCTTGATTTTACCATTGCTATCACCTGAGCCTCATTTCATTCCCTGTCATGTACAACATGTTCTGGAGTGACTATAAAAACTGCCCACACCCCATTTTGCAAATCATACAAAGCAGCAACGACACTATTTCTGGAAGGAGATTTTGGATTCCTGTGAGCATCAGTAACACAATCTCATTCACATCCATTGTACTAGAGTGGGTAAAGGCCTGGGTGAATGAGAAAATATATTTTTTGTAATTTTTGTGCACTGGCCCTTTAACCCTGCCAATTTAAAAGTGTTAATTTTATATTTTTAATTGCCAGCAGAGTGTTAAATTAATCTTGTATTTGCTCCAGTAACGTTTTAAATTCTTATATCATAAATCAGAGTGTATTATCATAGTGATACATTTAAAAAATACAGTTATATTACTGACTAACGAGAGGTGGGACTGAGGAACGCCCTGCAGCCATGTGCTCTCCTACAACTTTCTAAAAGAACATTCACCCAGTGTTTTGGACACATGGCGCCATAAACTGTAATCTGTGTTAAACTGTCAGGAATGATCTGCACAATCATTTGAGATTAACCACTGCTCTCTTTGAAGTGAGTGGACCCTGTGTGCCTGAAGAATAAAAATGTAAAATTGGTGAATAGAAATCAAGAGCAGTTGCTTTTTTTCCTGCGGTTTGGTGTTTTTACCTTTGTCATTTGAACTCTGACGTAACGGCGCACTCGGTCACGTCACTGGAAAGACCGGGAGATAAAGAGAATACGACATGAGATAAAACTTGTGACCCTGAATCAAACCCGTGACTGTGTTTGTGTCGGTGTCTGCTGATCCAGGCTGCGTCCAGAGTTATTCAAGACGTTCATGTGCCTTGGAATGGCATCTTATTTTACTGAGCCCGAAGCAAACAAACAAACAAAAAAAGTCAGAATCTGAAGACCATCCTTCGCCCTGTGGAGGTGTCCTGTCACTCAGCCTGCAGTTGACCAAAACCACCAACAGGTGTCATGTCTCCCCAAGTACACAGGGAGAGTGTGTGCAGGACCGAGGGCTCCCGTGACAATGAGGCCTTTGTGCAGTTCCGGGTGCCAGCCGGTGTGCCCTCGTGTACTGTTTCCCTCTAATCTTCATTTGACCTTTAGGCTGACAGCTTTTCTTTCCCCCTTTTTCCCGACTAATTTCCTTTGAGGAGATTATCTTTTAGCCGCGTCAGACACTCACTGATTCAGATGACACGACACACACACACACAAACGCGCTGGAGCCCATTTTGATGGGACGTGTCACTCGCTGCCACGGACGCTGCAGTGTGCTGGGAACAACGTGAGCCGGACTGGGTTCAATAGACTAACGACAAACTGTGTTAATTGTGTTGTGTGCCTGCGGGCTGCTGACAGAGGAAACTTAATGATGCACAGTCCCTGTTAGAGACGAGACAGAGGTGATTTCTGACTTTGCAGTGTGGTGGCATCCACACACACACTCTTCACACACGCAGTTAAACGAGTGTGAAGTAAATATGTACTTAAATGAAATAAAAATATATTTAAAAATATAGAAAATTAATAAAATGTTAAACCAACCTTGATGCTGAGGTCTGAGCAGGAAAAATAAAGTCATTCCCGATTAATGAGCCTGCAGATGAAAGAGAAAAACAGAGATGTAAATATAGTTATCCTTACACACACACACACTCAAAATACTGTAGATATATTCACAAAAAACACACACATCAAGGTGTCCATGTAGCCCTCAGGTCATAAACCTGCCAAGCAGCTACTTGAGTATATCATTAAGGCTGATGTAACATATGTTAGAGTGATCATGGCTTAGAATACTGCAGCCGAATTTAGACTGGATAACTATATTACCATGAACTGGCCAGTGTTGAAGAAGCTGAGATTCATCTCTCAGAAAAAGCACATGCTTGAGAAAATTACCAGTGGGAATTATATTATATTACATGTGTGTTATTAGAAATAGAAATTAAGTTGTGGCTTTTTGTTCAAGTTATTTTAATTTTCTGTAATTAGCCGTTTCATATCCTCTCTGTAGAGAAGGCAGAGAAGGAGCTTGATTCAGTCACACAGCTCTGCATCTCTGCAAGGAGTAGGCGGGCACGCCAACGAGAGACCCACTTCGAGTCCCAGCAAGCGCCAGCCTCCCGTCTGCCCTCAACGCCTGTCTATATGTCTGTTCGCCCATCTGTCTGCCCCTCTGGTTCGTTTCACCGTCAATCTGGCCACCACCCCAAACCCGTCTCTAAGCCTCTCGGGTAACCTGGCTTAACCAGCTAACTGCTTTTCATTACGGCAAACTGGCTCCCCTCGCTCTCCCCTGTCTGCCACCTCCTAGTCTGAGACTGTCAGGGCCCGCCACAATGGGGAGGCCATGTGGGTTTCCCATGGAGTCGCGTGTTCCTCCCGTCTGGCAGTTAACAAGGCTTTGAATGAGGAATGTTAGCAAACAGAGCCGCTGAATGTCGGGTGAATGCTAAGCCATGCAGCCAGTCAGATCGCAGCACTGGCCCAGGCATATGAATAATGCAGAAGACTCGACAGGGAGGAGAGGAGGCAAGGCTCCGCCTCCCACTGCCCCTTCCCAACTCCACCCGCCCCTCCTTCTTTTCCCCGCTCGAAACTCAAATGCCTTCACGGGAGCAAGAGAGCAGAGAGGGGGGAAAGAGAGGATTCAAGAGCTCTGCTGCTACTCAGTAATGCAAAAAAAAAAAAAAAAGTCCAGGAAGAGGAGAATAGTTACACATGCACACACATGTAATTACTACAAATCAGTTCTTGAAACATGCCACTCTTTTCCTGTCATTGGGAACTATCTCACTCTTTTTTGGCTTTTTGTGTCTTTTGTTTGAAATTGGCACCTGTCCCAGAAAAAGCCCCGTTGCTGCTCCGCCCTCCTGCTCCCCTTTCACTGGAGACTGCCCACGAGAGAGAGAGAGAGAGAAAGAAAGAAAAGAGAGAGGGAGAGAGAGAGAAAGAAAGGAGAGAGGGAGAGAGAGAGAGGAGGAGCGTGGAGGAAGAGAGGGTGGGGCAGAAAACCCAAAAGAGGGAGAGGTTTAGAGATGGAAAGGGTGAGGAAGGTGGTGGGTAAGTGAGATAAGAGAACAGGAAAATACATGAGAAATCATCTGTTGAAATCGAGACACATGCTCAGGTATCGTGAAATCGAGCAGCTGGTCGAACAGCGCGCTAAAAACAAACCGTCGTCCTCGTCCTCGGCTTCAGGGAGGACTCACGAGAAAAAAAAAAAAGGAAGCATGGCGAGAAATCAAGAAACACGTGCTCAAAAAGCCTTCGCATCACAGCGGGGCGCAAACCAAAACCACTGATTCTGCCCAGTCCAGTTTAACTCTACTGACAACAACCCAGAAGGAGCAAAAAAATAAAATCAAAAACTGACCAAATGCAGGTGATCGATGCCCGCCAAGTGAAGAAAACCGGGGTCCCGAACAACATCTTCGCAAATGGCGCAGCGGTGTCGAAGCAGGAGTAAAGCAAAGCCACTTGTTGCATGATATTGAGGAGCAGATCTTGCAGAGAGAAGCGAGAGCAGGCAGAGGGTTAAAATCCTGGGACTGGGAGTAGTAAAAAATCCCTCCCTCTTTTGGCACAGACTAGCTAAGGGGAGGGCCCGCCTGTAGAAATAGCAGCAGATCGTTTTTCCCCTCTTTTTCTTTTTTTCTTTTTTTTCAGAGCTGCAGCGTCCTAGTCTACCCTCTCGCATGTGGCCGGGACCCAGGGAGAGAGGAGGAGGAGAGCGATGGATAGAAAAAGAAGCAAGAGCAGAGAGGGGAGGGGGCGAGAGAGGGAGGGAAGAAGCGCTGTGAGTGGAGGAGAAAGGGCTCAGCCGATGATGAAACAGGGACGTGGAGGTGTGCGCACTACGCGTTTTCATCACCGACCCTGCGCGACGTGCGTGTGCACAAGGCGGGAGGGAGCTGTAGGGGTGTGTGTGTATGTGTGTGTGTGTGGAGGGGGGGGCACAGTGCACTTCTCCTGAGGAGGAGAGTCACAGCAACACACACACACACACACACACACTCAGTCAGAAATGATTAAATGATTGTGAGGGACAACTTTTAACACCTAACTTTGAGTGTCATGTGAACGATTAACTATTCATGTCTTTATTTCAGAGCTGTTGCTGCTGTTGATAACACACGTTCGTCTTTGACCTACATGTCCTTTATCACAAAACTTCCAGAGGGTGGATGGAACCAACAGCAGGCACCTAATAAAGGCCCGAAAACCGGAGTCTGGCGTGATCGCTGATGAATACGGCCTTGATTACTGCTTCGTTCTCATGACCACAGAGACGTTAATGAGTTGAAAAAGCTACGCCGACTGTTTTGGCACGCTATCAAAGCTAGATAAGCACCTGGGTGCGACTGCACTGCCATGATTGCAACAGCGAACCGTGCTGTGAAATCCTGTAATATTTACCGCAGTGCGCCCGCTATGTGCCATCACTAGGCCACCCTTGCCTCGCTGCGAACTGCAGCAGCTGTCCTGCGTGCGAATAAGGAGAGGAGAAATGTCGGGCAGTAACCGAACGATAAAATGGACTCTGCTGATGACTCTGCTCGTGTCCTGCACCCTCCTTCCCCCTCCGCCTCCCCCTCAGTGTCCAGCCTATTCTGTCTCCCACCCTTTCTTGTCCTTTCAGTAGCACTGTTATAGCCTACGGTAGTAAACAGCCCTGCTCTGAAAAGCTAGTAGCATTGTCATGAGGAGGATCTTTTTGATGTTTTTGTGCCAGATACCACCCCTGCTGTCTTTCTCTCTCTCCCTCCCGGTCTCATGCACACCTACCAACCTCTGCATCAGCCTGCTGAAGGTTATTCACACCCGTCCGGTTTCCGCCCGACTTCCGCCTCCAAAAACTTCCCTCTGTGGACAAAATGCTGTAATGCCCCCTTAGCTGTTTGCAACAGATTCCCCCATAGCAAAAAAACAAAAAACAAAAAACAAAAAAACAACAAAACTCAACTTCTCTTGACGCCATTCCTCCCCTTCCAGTCTTCTTTTCCCAAAAGAAATCCAGAACCTGAAGACAGGAGTAATTTTTCCCCTCCTCTCTCCCCAAAGTAGCAGCCGCACAAAAGAGAGGGGAAAAAGGGAAAACTGTCCAAAAAAACGACGGATCTCACATCATGGAGCACGGCTAGCTGCTCTTGATTTCAATCTGTCTTTATTGCTCACACAGAGTCTAGAGGGGGATTGCTGACATTGAAACAAATAAAAGGTGGGAAAACCTCCTTATGTACACTTAACCATTTTCTCATATGTGTGTTCTTTTTACGGTGGAGAAGTAGACGAAGTGCAGAGCGAATATGAGCGATTGAACAGCAAACTAATATGGCCGCTTGGTTAGTTGCAGTCTCTCCTGCCTCCTTACTCTCAGTCTTGGAGGCTGAAAGAAAAGGCGTTACGCTGCTCTGTGTGTGTGTGTGTGTGTGTTTCTACCTCAGAGGACAGACTCAGAGAGAGAGAGAGAGAGAGAGAGTGAGTGCACTTGTCTTGCCTAACTCTCCTCAGCTTTCCACAGTCTCAAATGAAACTCAGGTTCCCTGTGTTCTGTGTACTGCTGCACCATCCGCATATCAAAAACACACAATGCACGAACACGAAAAACTTTGTGTCGTGAAAAATGAGCACAAATCGGGTTACCACGGGGGTTCATCGCGAGGTAAAAAGATGATTTGGGCGCACATTATTAAGATATAAATTCACTCGTGTCCCTTGATGAGAAAAACGGATCGAGCACCAAGCAGTCATCAGGATTGAACCCTGTGACGTCACATCTCGCCACGTCTTTGAACCAATTGCAATCGCTGCAAGCATAAAACGCCACTACAACTGTGTGCTGAATATAAATCAAACAATAGTGTAAACAAATGCATGTTTCATCAGCAATTTGAAGAGTCCCTTAGCCCTCCTCATCTATCTAAGACACTGTTTCTGCTAGTCAGTTGTTTACCATCTAACATGTGGCAGGAATTCAAAAAACTTGGCAGAGCCTGTTGCACCGTACGTCGTGGAGAGTTCACTTGAGGATACGGCTCTGGTTTTGGCTCAGCTGCCAACTTCTGACACTGTAGCCCTCTGCACGGCCTCGCCCCTGCAGGAGCGGCCTGCGTAATGCTGCCATTGATGAAACTCCAATATTAACAACCTCATTTATGACACCTCCAAGAGTCCACAACCACAATTTTTTCATCAACCCCCTTCACCTTCTGATTAAAACCAAGCTGTGCTCTGCTTTACATTTATTGTTAGTGTATAAAGGCACACTGCATTGTTGATATTTGACATGCATGCAGGTCATATTTTATTTTAAGGCTCTGCACATTTCAGCTGAAACACAGAAGGTGTAGTGAAGCAGTTCAGTTTCACCGCACAATCTTTCAAATCTGCCGAAATCTAAAAGACACATTAAATACAAAACACTATCGAATAAACCTGTCACAGCAAATGTGTCAATGACACACAACTCGTGTTGCACAATGGCAACATGGCAGTGAACGTCTCAGAGTCAAAATGAGTTGTAGTTCACTCATGAACTGAAACAATGGAGTTGTTGTTGTTGTTGTGGTCTTATCAGACCCCCGGCGCCTTCACATCCTTATGAATCATCCAAACACTACAAACACGACCAATCAGCATACACAGATTAAATTTATAACACACACACACACACTTCTCTGTGCTGTACAGCACTGGGAAAAAGCTCTGCATATAGTACTTGAAAATAATATGAGCCACAACAATTTTAATACTAAGAGGCAAAAAATACACAGTATAAATATAGACAAATCACCACGTGAACTGTAATTAAATGAAGAATGAATAGGTTTTTATAGGAATTAGAGCTGATTAGCAGACTAACAGCTTTCTTTCTAAGACAAAATCATCACAAGACACGGCTAAAAAATCAAAAAAATTAAAATTTATAATCCATTTCTGCACTGAAAAAGCAATCTCTTAAATTTATTGCTTCAAGCTTTAAGTTAGCAGCGAATAATACGCAGTTAAATAAGTAGAACCACCTGGGAACGCCAGTAAAGAAAGATGTGACCCTCTCTAAAGTAGCTACTTCTGTGAATACCTGACTTACCACATTTAAAATGCCAAAGTTGGGGTCTTACTTGCGAGCTTACGACATTGTCCTACGTGGTAAAAACTAACACATATAATCCCTGTTGTGTTTGAAGCCTATAAGTTACAGCTATCTATACATTCACACTCTGGCGAACACACACACGCTCCCTCTTCTCTTCGGTGACCAGCGCGGCGGGCCGGCTCTCTCTACGAGGTGGTCCGCTGAGGGGCCCCTCGGCAGCACGCGCCTCAACAACTTCTCTATTATAGCTGTGACCCCTAAGGTCAGTCTCTGAAGGGTTCTGAACAAAGGCCACGACCCTGAGGTCAGAAGTGTAACGCCGGGGGCAGGCTGGGGCCCCACGGCAAAGGGAGCGTGCTGTTTGCTTTGAAAGGTAAGGATCACTAACACAGAGGCCTAATAAGGATTAAGGGGCCATCCCCTTTGGGATGTCACTCTGGGGCCTCATACATCAGTCTCTATTAACCTCTGTGACCCCCGGCGGCCATTATGGGGCTACGGGTCACAGTCGCTCACGCTGCAGAGCCGTAAAAACTAACATCGCATGCAGTCGCTAACACGGGCGCTGCTGACTCCATGGACAAATTGTTTTAAAAGGTAAACACCTCGTCAAATAGGACACAGTTCTCCTTTTGAGGAGTTCTGCCTGTCCTGTCAGCTTTCAGCTGGCTGTAGTAGCTGGCAGATTTCAGTCTTTAAGGAAGGTACTTTACGGTAAAAAGCAAAGTTATCAGCCATCAGGTTAGCTGTCGCAGTGATAAAACAAAAGACTGAAAAAATGTAAATGTACATCTGAAAATCATGTGAGAGCTACAGAATTAATTTTTTCACTTCGATAAAAAACCAGAGAGAGTTTGGTAAAAGTTTGACAAAAGCAGGTGAGCAAGAACTAAGAGACAGAATCACAAAATGGAGGACAGGAGGAGACAACATGGTGGCCTAAATGATGCAGTCACTCACACACACTGAGTAGAATTTGCCAAATTGCGTCAGAAACGTTGTACAATGTATAACATATCTCTATATGTAAAACAGTGTTATTTTCTAACAAATGCCAAAACAGAATCCTACAATGACTTAACTGTAGGAGACAAAGATATGAATTCCCTTAGTCACTCAGATACAGAGGTTAACCCTCTGCAGCCCGTCAGGATCGAGAAACGAAGCATGCAGATACACTGTTCGCTTTTTATTCTGTTTGATTTGTTTCTGTCGTATTTAATGAGTTCTTCTTTTTGTTCAAAAGATGTTAGGGACAAAAAAAAAAACGTATTTTAGCCATTTCAAAGTTTATAACAAGTCTGAAATATAATTATTTCATGCTTGAAAGAGAAAAATAAAAGTCTAAACTATTAAAGCATTTCCTTCTCTCTTGCTGTAACGGACGTATGCTGAATATAAGACAAGCGCTTATTTGAAAAACAGGAAAAGAGCGGCCAAATGTATACATCACATATATGTATATATAAATGCATAAATGTTAATCTTGATATATATAACAGTCTATTAACAAAGAGTAAAAATAAAAGCTACATTGTGAATAATCTGTAATGTAATACGAGCCGATATAATCAGCATTCAGTGGAGTAAATAAAGAAAGTAAATTCAGTCAGGGATCAAAATGATTTTTTCTGCTCTGGATAAATTTTTTTAAAACTCTGACTGAATTTATGAATTCATTAAAAAGTGACTTGACAGAATACAGGACTTTGTTTAAAAGAAAAAGTTGGAAAATTCATTTCTAAATTTTAATGTAACCTAATAAGATAAAACAAAATATAATTGTTGGTCCTTTTTTTAAAAAAAAAAAAAGACCCCAGAAAAAAAGGACAAACTTTTATTTTGAAGGGATTCTGTATATTTCAACAACAAACTGATGATATCTTTGTTTTCCCTGCTTTCTGCCAGACACAATCAATTCATTATAAATTTAATTTTGAACTTTTTCACACGAACTGAACTCTGGAAAGTAATATGGAAAAGTTACAAACGCAGAGCACTCCTTTTTATTCAAAACTCTATCAGGAGTAACAGACATTAAAAAATACATTTTTATTATAGTTTAAAAATTAGGATATGGCTATTTTATAAACTACTCAAGCTTCAGTTTCAGTCAGAGACACTTTAAAACGGATGAGAAATTCATGTCTCGGTTTATGCAGGTAGGTGTATTGAGGAGGCTGTTATCCAGGCTGTCACAACATGCTCTTATGAAACTTTTAATCTCTTCAGTTAGGTGAAATAATAAAAATATATTGCAGCTGTCGAGAAAATAAGAGACCACCATGTGTACAAAATCATCTGACTTTCAGACACTTTGAATGTGCAATTAGAAAATGCTCTTTTTCAAATCTGACTGTCTGAAAATTGCGTGGATCTCATGATAAGAGATATTTACTTTATTTCATATTAAAACATAAAACCTAAAAAGTATTATATACATGTATGCACTTTCTTTACCCCGCAAAAATGATTTTTAAAACTCTTATTTTGTAAATACACAAGAGGGTAAAGCAGCTTATTGCAACTCTAAATAAACAGAGTGGCAGAAGTCTGCAAGGTCAAAAAAACATTCTCAAGTGTTTTCCGAACACAGTTCTCTCTTATCAAGGGCACTACCTGAGCACTTTGATTCAAATGTATTTCTTTGATAATCATTAAGCCACTCACCTCTGAAAACCGAGCTTCTCTGTGTGGAGGGAGCCCATTCGGCAGCAGAGCAGAGCAGAGCAAAGGTTGGAAAAGAGGAGGCAAGAAATGGACCTGCGCTCGCTACAGACAAGTGCCCTAAACAGCTTCTAAAACAGCCAAACAGACAATAAATCCCAAACAAGCAGCACTTTGACAGCTTCACCGCTCGTCCTTTTTCGTAGCTTTTCTCTCATTAAAGTAAGGGCAGTGCTTTGGGAGAATCATTGTCCTACTTTCAGTTAACCATGAGACTCCCCTCTCTAGGTCATTTTGCAACTGTCAGGTTTATTAGAAAAGTTTGGTTTCTAATTTAGCTAACAGAATACACTGCCTATCTCGAGGACATTAAAAAAATTTAATTACAGGGACATTTATCCAGGGAACAAAGAAACGTTGACCTGATCTTTGGCAAAATCGGCTTATTTTTCACGTTATTTGAAATAACTGTGTAAAGCATGACAAAATTCAATTTATGACAAAATCAATACAGCAATCCTCACTACCTTGGTCTTATTCAAGCTTGCGTGAAATACATTTTGATTATGAGACATCGAAATATTCTGCAGTGCTAGATGACACAGGGAAAATGCTCTGAATGCAAAGTCAAGTGCTCTCCAGGCTCCAACATTTCAGCTCAAACGTGTCATTTTTCAACACACTGTTACTCTGGAATAACTTGTTTTTATCAATACAGAAAAACAAAGGTAAATTACAAACTGGCAAAACACAAATTCAGAATATATTTTCAGACGCATTTTTTTTTGTGTATTGGAAACTCACCCCTCTTCTCTCCTCCTCCCATCTCACACAGACACACACACACACCTCTCCTGATTCCCAGCTACTTACTGCTCACATGTCGGGGTCCATCCCATATTAATAAACGATTATTTTTCGGCTCTTATCAAACATCAGCTTTCATACAGGTCTGTGGCTTTCTCAGGGAGTGGTACCACCTCTTAAAGGGTTCGGACCTGCTGTTGGTTCTAGTTTGATGCCACGTCACAGAGGCACTGCAGCCTGGATGGGCCTGCGTGACCTAGCTCGGCCCAGATAGGAGCCCTTCGCACCCCAGCCCCCCTAGGGACCGTACACCCACATTTCATACAAGGAAGGTGGCGGCGGTGGTGGTGGAGGAAGGGGAGCGAGAGCGGGGGGGAGGTGAAGCCATGTTTTATTTCAACTGCAACATCTCTGTCCTTCCTGTGATTTCAGCTCTGTTCTCTCCTTATTCCACCCCCCCCACCCCACCCTCCCACCCCAAAAAAATCAGGCACTTGTCTGACTGAGTGACAGCATGCTCGCTTCAGTCGCCCATATCCAGTTCAGCTGACTAAGGGTTCAGGAACGCTCCAAATAGAGCGTTTGCTTGATTTCATATCTAGCACGAGTATGCACACACATGCTTCCGCCTTCACACACACACACACACACACGCACGCACACACGTCTGGAGCTGTCTGGGTTACACAGGGCAACGTGAGGCACAGGAATATGTCTTCATGAAACCAATATTATTTATTTGAGCAGGAAATTCACAAGTAAAGTTTCTGAAATTAGAAGATAATTTGTATCATTTTTTTAAAGCTGCTTCACTGTGGTTTAATGAGGAAAAACACTCCCAGACAGAGAATAAGAGTGTGTGTGTGTGTGTGTGACTTAACAATCTAGTCGAGGACATCCACGTAGCACGCTAAAATTGAAAAATGAAGAGTGCTAATAGGTCGGAGCATCTCCTAACTGCCGCAGCCGCCGAGTCTTGATGCTAGTGATTTATCTTTAATTGGATTTTACAGAGGGGTCTCCCAGTGGGAGGCGGCGGTCTCATTTCTGAACTGTCCCTGTAACTTTATGCAAAATGTCCAGACAAATAAGCAAAGTTGGCCTAGAAGTAAAGCGAAAATGCTATTAAAGCTGAAATGCGAAAACCATCCTAAATCTGACCTGCATAATTGTTGTTTTGTGGATCCACACAGCAGCACAGAAAATATTCATCTGCATATTTTTACATATATTTCATGTGAAAACACTGAGCAGCCCCCCCCCCCCCCCCTTCATGGTTGACCTCGATATTAACCCCAAATCACTGTTGAAGATGAGCTGCTGATCCAGTTCTTCAAACAATGTAGAGCATTCATTTTGCCTGGACATTAACACGTTTATGAGAGAATTTAAACTGTCTACAAATGTTAAACTAAAACTTGACTGTGATATTCATCTTTTCATCTTTTTCAAAATATTTTCTGGGGAGTTTTTTCCGAGTGAAATGTTCACGAAAATACTAAACACATAAATCAGCATTAAACCACTGGCTCTTACTTTAAATAAAGTGTTTTTTTTTCCTACCAGTGTTAACTCACTGTGGTGTCTACTGCAGTGTGCAGTCTAGTGAGAGGGGAAAGGAGACGCTGGCTCTCAGGGGTTAAGATGCTAGCAGTCATGTGCCTGTCGGCTGCAACAAAAGCCTGCCTATGTAGGGTGCATACAGATGGAGCGAGCTCCTTTGTGTGCAGCGTTTCACACGTCGCAGCCTCGGAGCTGCCAGGTCTGGCTCTCTGGGCCTGGCTACAGGCCTAGCTAGCAGCTTGTAGCACCTGACGCTGGGCTCTCACTTTGCTTTTCTTTCCTTGAGACCCAAGTGCAGCAAGTTTTTGAGAGATAATGGAACAGAAGTCCAAATAGTGGGTCACACGGCTCAACACAAACAATTGCAACAAAATACAGCACAGCAGAGCACGACGCTGTGGCCAGGCGGGCTCAGATCAGCATGACAGGAGCAATTGTAAGCATGGCTCCCACTCAGGTCTGCCACAAAATATTTGATTTCTCCCTCCTCTGCCGTCTGTCAAATACCCCTGTAAAATACTCTGCAAGACTACTTGTAATGTGCAGATATAAATACCATCGCTGCATGTTTTAATCATGTGTACAGCTGCGCATGATGTGTACATAGTTCTGTAGCCTACTGTATACACTGTGTCTGTGTGTGTCTGTATATTCTGCTATATTTATGTGATGTGCGCCAAGTCACTAAGGCAAGTTCCTTATAGTGTACATGTTAGTGTACACAGTGATTAAACTGGCTAATGCCTGGAACGAGCTTTAACACTGGAATATAGACGTTCATGAGCAAGAATCTCATGGGCTTGAAAATGTTTTTTCTCCACAGAAATGATTTGTCTGCCCTCGACGGCTTTGTGTATACATTTGGAGCGCAGGCATTCATACAGTTTGAACCTCCTACCTGTGGTCAGGCATGAACTGCACATTCTGGTATACACTGAAAACTAAAACTTTTCTTTCTGAAGCTTTACACGGCCAATTTAATATTTTTACAAATAATGCGAGGGTTTACTTCATTACTTCAGGATTACACAAAATGATAATCTGCTATTGATGCAAACAAATCCAAAAGTATACAACTCAAATGATGTGTAGCAGAAGAAAATCCATACTCCTGTGACCGCACTTAAAATCGGGCTTTATGTTTTATTCTGCACCACACATTATACACGATGAGTCTCTTAGGGCACGCCACTGTGGTCAACAGCAGTTGTGTATCAGTCTGTTTGTTGAAGGTTATTACATTTTGATAAAACCTCAGTGTAAACACATCAGGTGATGAACGAGGCTGAGGACGCTTCATGATGTTGTTGTGTCGCTCACAATTGTGAAAACTGACGTATACAACAGGCAGCTGTCGACAACATGTGCAGTCTGACACTGCAGCTTTACAGGATATTCACTCGTGAGCCACTCAGGTGGATCCTCTCGGTCAGTGTGAGTGAGCAGGTGGGGTGGTGGTGGGGGGGGGGGGTTGCTGTCCTGCCTGAGGACCCTTCAGCAGCACACCTGGCTGTTATGAGGAGGCAGCCTTTGACAGTTTAAATGCAGGACAATCTTTGTGAGCACGAGGAGACCCCGCTGCCACGACTGCACTTAAAACCCACATTAAGTGGATGGAAATGCTGCAGTGGACCGGTATTATTCTATTATTTCAGAGAGCCCGCTGCTCACACTAAGTTCACTTTTAAAAATATCATTACATATATGAGCATGTAGTCGATACAATAATACTTGCTCGCTGTGTTGTTGGTTTTGGCTTTTGAAAGCCCCAAGCGAGCCGTATGAGCGACAGAGGCTACACTCAGAAGAAAATAGAACCATAAAAAGTCAATTCTGCTGTCCTTCCAAAAATCACAATAAATCTTTAATGAGACGATGCTCTGTTCTCTCTAGATATTGTCCTCAAATAGGCTTACTGGCACAAAAACAACTATTTAACAATGTTAGGACTAGTTCTGGGTATAATGGCTTTGCTAAAAGCACTTCCACACAAATTAGCAAGCTAGTATTTTACTTAGACCTATGAAAATATTTTAATGTCACCCATTAGAAGCTTTTATGTGGCTAATAACATGTATTAGAAACAGAATTAGTATCTGCTTTAAAGATGTTTCAGTGCTGGCAGTCCCTGAATTGAAAAATTGCATGTTAGCAAACTTAGCACTCCTTTCAAAGGATATGAACACTGCTAGCCCTAAGATAGCTTGACATATTTAAGCTAACAGCTTAAACCGATTAGTTTTCATTAGGAATGCTAACACAGCTACAAAGTTTTTTGTTTTCCTCCAAATACAAAACAGGAGACTATAATGTGTCAGAGAAGAGAAGTAACAAACTAAAAGCCCTTCAAACAAAGTGTTACTTTTATCTCTTCATAAATGGCACAACGGTCATTTATCCTGCCATCACACTTGTGGTGAAGCTGGTGAGGTGCAATTAGCTCCCACATATCGTCGAGTATTGTTCCACACCATGTTACAAATTTTATTAAGAGTGTAAATACTCCAGGATCAGGAAATGAAACTCTGCCGGCCTGCAGACTCAAATGAGCTCGTGTGTCTCTGCTCTCTCTCTTTTTTTTTTCACACATACACAAAACAAACCCCCTCTGTCACTCAAACAAGCTCCTGCTATAAGTTGTATGTTAATTAAACTTTTGTCAGTACAGCCTGGAGAGTATTAGCTCCTATTTTCTGACCCTGACACCCTGCTGTCACCAATCGTGTCCTAAAACACGCACACACACACACACACACACTTGTACGCGCATGTATACACACCACATGCTTGAGTTATATACTACCAGGACAAGCCGGCCGGGTGCCTGACAACCACAGCGATGGAGGAGACGTGAGGGAGGGAGGAGGAGGGGGGGGGGGGGGGGGAGTACCCTAGCGTGTT
The DNA here is from genome assembly GCA_033238685.1 of Lates japonicus. Lineage (NCBI taxonomy): Eukaryota > Metazoa > Chordata > Actinopteri > Centropomidae > Lates > Lates japonicus. Next base: position 2,232,209 of record BRZM01000058.1, read on the forward strand.
AGTTTTCTGCCAGGGAGTCCCTATTGACCTGTTAAACCTTTGTGACTGGAACAAATGCAAATGGCGCTGACTTGTTCACACAAAATACTAAAGGCCCATTCAAATGAGGCCCCGGGCCACAATGCAGCAGTGGCCGAGCGCTCTGTGGAGGCAGGGCAGCCCCCTGTCTGAGAGAGCGAGAGAGCGAGAGAGACAGAGATTCTTTTAGCCATTGCACAGTTCATTCTGGTTGTCTGGTGGAGAGCAACCATCCACTCTCATTACTTCTCCGTCATGAGCACACACACACACACACACACACACAAGATAAAGTTACCTTACACCTTTGCTGTAATTCTGCCCTTACTAAATCACAAACACTGTTACACTGCCCTGAACTTTACCCCATAATTACCTCGTATGTAATAGTTTGTAATTGGACGCCAGTGGACCTGAACTGTTCCTGTTATCAAGCATGGCACCAGTCATGCTTGATAATCAGACACTGCTTAATCCACGTAGGCTTTTGCAAGGATACTCAGTGTGTCCCTGTGGCTAATATCATATCCTACTTCTTAATTCTGTCCATGGGGTATAGACTAAGAAATGAGGAGAGAGACCAAGTGGGGAAAGAGAGAGGAGAGGGGTAGAAAGTGACAGAGAAATACCCAGATGTGATCTCAAATAGAGACTAAATAACAAATAAATAACCATATGAAAGACTAGCTCCCCTTGTCTTAATCACTAAATTAATTCTAATACAATAATAGTAGCTATAATGAGGAGTCGTTTAACCATAATGCAGGGACATTTGGTTGAGAAATGCTAAAATGTGAGTAAGGTATTTACATGCCACAGAAATGGAAGAAAGCCAGACAGTCCAATTGAGGTTTTCCATAATCAGAGAATGAGCTATTCAAACTGCGATAGGAGATTTGAATGAGTCAACCCACAACTGGGTTAACTGGGTTACAAAAACAAAATTCTTCTGCATGTAAACGCAGCCTCTGATGCTAAAAATGAAAGCAGTCGAGGCACTGTGGGAGGTTTGGGGATGAAAATATCTACCTTTAAATGAAATACGGCATCATGTGTGTAGGACAGAGGCTCAGCTCGGCTGTAAATGTGACACGAGGACGGCGGATCTGTAAAAACAAAACAAATCTTCATGTGATACTGAAGGAATAAGCTTTTTTTTGACAGTATACAGCACAGTAGGTTGTTGGAAGTCGTGGAGGGCTTTCTTGTTCCATCCCTTCTCTCCAAATAAGAGATTAGCAGAAGCCTGAGGATGGCTCTCACCAGCACATCTGGACAACACCTGATCTGAGGGACGCTGCCTACTGGACCTCCACTAAACTGGTTCTATCAAATGAAGGGTTATTTCCAAAAGGACGGATGTGGTGGGAGGTAAACCAACCATCCCTAAGTCCCCTCATCCATCCACTCGATCCAGTACACTGTAAACGTAGAAACTAAAGTCTCAGTATTCATTTGATGCACAAAATACGACATTTTATTTTTGCAGTTGCGGCCCCCTCGCATAATTAACACCTCAACTGTTTTGAGTTTTATGTAATATTTCTATGACTCATTTGACTCCAAATTGTTTCTTTTGTTTAACTAATTTTAATAATAAACTTTTGTCTGGATTCATCTGATCAGAGAATTTCAACAAAAACGAAACTGTCGCAAGTGAGTTCTTCCTTGACTCTAAAACATTAGTAACTAAAGTTCACATTAAAGTTATGTCTTTAATTATTCACATAAATACTGCTGTTTTTACACAGATGGGTTATGTTACAGAACTTCACTAAAACTACATAAGGAGCTGATTTCATACCGACTCAAAACCTTTAACTTTAAATCCTGGTACCTAGTTTGACTTGTAATTATTACGCGATATAAAGTAAGCGCTGCGCTTCATTTTATTTTTTAATTTCCAGTGGCAGGCTTTGAAAGAGAAGTAAACTGATCCTTCATCCTACAGTGGGTCTGTCGGCCATGCTGTATGTGTAGTGACACCTGCAGAGGTCACACATGAGCTAAAACTCCACAGGGAGAAGAGCAGAGGAAGTGGGAAGGGAAGAGAAACAGCAGAGAGACAGACAGAGAGGTGACAACCAGACTTCAGTCTAACAGCATTTACAAATAGTTATTTTTATGGTCTGTTAAAGTTTGTTTTATGGGCCTGAGCAGCTCACTATCCAGAACAATACAGAGAGAGCAAGAGCAGAAGAACTCTTCATTTCTGATTCATATATTCAGATAAATGTTGAGAGTAACTTTTAGGTAGAGACATAAAAATTAAAAGTACTTTCAGTTCTTCTGTATTACTACTGAGGCGATTTCTATTTTTATCTGGCTAAACAAAAAATATAAAGCTCAACTTTCAACCACCCAGCACTACACATCATTACATCTACTGCCACATGAATCAGCTACAACATTAAGACTTTGCTTTAATCAATAATTTAAGTGGAGGGAAGCGTTTTTTCAGAATAAGTTCCTCACATTTTTAGACTTATAATAATTTGATGCTTATTCATCTATCCCACTGGACAAGACAGAGGGGCTAAAGTGCTCTGAGGGTCCCCGAGTCACATCTCAACCCTGAGCAACGCACGAAAAACGACATAGGTCTAGACTGGCAGAGCGACCACAACAAAATAAAACATTTAAAGTAACTGTTCTGTCCCACTTCATCAGTCAAAAGCATATCCTGCAGCCAATCATTCAAACCCACAGAACTTTATTTCATATTCTAGTGAAGCTCCTAATGTTTCCCAACATACTAAATATGTCATGCTGAATTATGGGGAGATGGTATAAATTGATGCGAGAGGCATGCAGAATTTTTCCATTTGATGTAATGGTGGGGCCATAAAAAGACAGCATCTTGAGGCAGAATCCTTCATTCAATAGGAGCATTAAACGCTGTGGCTTCAGCGAAGCCTTACATACAAAATACTGTTTTGTACGTGACTTGGTCAGATGTGTGGAGGAGGGCTTCTCTCCCTGAAGAAACACTTCACATGTAAGATGAACATCAGGCTTCGTGCTTCTTCAGCGAACTCGGTGAACTTCTCTGAGCCTGATATTGATCTTGTACTACTGGAATTATACTGCACCAGTAAACTCCACCCATCTGGTAGCCCGTGTAAGTAAAAACAAACATGATAAAATACTTGCAACCAGGCCAGGGACAGGTACTGCTGTCGAGAGCAGCACTCATTCAGACATTTTGTGAGCTCATGCACATTATTCTGACACTGTTGTCACAAACTTCCCTCAGAACACAAACCATGAATCTTTCCTACAACTTTTATCCCAGAGTTTTGGAGCCTGAGGATAACCGAAGCTGTCCGTATTGAGTAAAAAGTTACTCATTCACTGTACAATTCACTCAAAACCACATTTTCAAATAGCATCAATGCCATGACTACAACACAATGTTCTGATTTATGAGGAGTCAAAGACGTCATGTTGTTGGGATCAACTTCGTGGAGGAAAATAAAAATCATAAATTATCACGCAACAAGTTTATTTATTCCCAGAGAGTCTTCTTACATAAAATCCACTACGATCAAATCCCCCCACTGCTCCACAGCTAAAGTCAGACATCTTTCTCCTCCACTAGGAACGTCAGAGTGCTGACGGTGTCGCTGGACAAACTGCAGCTAATCACTCAAGTCTGATTCTGCTCACTATGGTCTATTAAAAATATACTCTGCTGTAGTGAAACATTAGACAGAGACTGTCAGTTTAACACATTAATCATCTGATTTTCTGTCTTGCTAGCACTTACAGTTTCACAAGACATGAGGAATGATGCCCAGACTCTGCGTCAGGTTTTGTGTTCAACTCTAAAGATAATATCGAGAAATTCTTGATTTTCTAGCGAGTAAACATTTCAATTCCCATTTTGTTCTTTAAACTTTTTAGTTTAAAATGCATTTTCAAGAAATGTCTGGCTGAGAGAGAAGCGTAAAGATGATAACATATGATTTGTATTACAAAAAAAATCAGAATTTTGCAACATTTTAAAGGCAATAGGAAGCATAATACTGTAGCTTCCACCCTTACGCCCTTCAAGCAATCCTAAAATTTCATCTTGACTAAGAGTGTGATTAAAATGACTTAAATTTAAATTGTAAACACCATAATATATTTGTTTTTTCCCCGTGTATTTCAGTGGATGTCTGTGTGTGTGTTAGAGCTCCCGTGTGCTCACCTGCTTTGCGGCGTCTGAGTCCTTGCTGCTCCACATCCACTTGTGTCCGCCGCCGCCACCGCCGCCGCCACCCTACACCAAGCACACGACACAGAGAGAAAAAAAAAGAGTCACAATTCACAAATCAAAAGCGTGGAAAGTCACAGCTCGGCCGTTTTGACCTGCTCTGTGAAAAACGATCAAGAGCTGTGATTGATTAGGACGTGTGGTGCGCGGTTTTGTTGCGTGTTGTTCTCAGACAGTGTGCCAGTACAAGCTGAGAACAGGACATTCTTAGTGGAACATTTCTGCTGTTACATGTCAGTGTTGGTGTTGGGCATCGGACCAGCTGGAAGGTATTCATTCTCCTTTTATATCTAAAGTTTTGTTTTAATGACAGTATTTTCTCATGTACAAAACATCAGGGACACTTGTTCTTTTCATGAAGCACAGTCAGCCTTTACTTTCTGTAATTAAATCTATGGCAGCACAGTGGAGGATACGTATGTAAAAAGCAGCATTAGACAACTTTTTCTTATTATGAAAAAACCGCAGCCATTTACCATCGACAAGTTGTGTCCATTCAGAGTGTAGAATAATAAAACACTTGACTGATTCACTTTCTGCCCTTTAGGAAGGTCAAAGCACAAAGTCAGCCACAGCTCTGACTCTGTTGGAGGTCTGTGTCAGGCTCATGGGAACGTGGTCAAGGCGGAGGCTTAAATGGACGTGTTCTCCGGGTAAATCAGCCGCTCTGCTGCACTGACACAAAGTTCTATATACACATGACAAATAAAGGCAAGGAAAAGGCCACTGCAGCACAGTACAGCACAGCTCTGTACCTCCACTGTTCGTTGCCGAATGTGTATTCATGAATATTTCTGTCATACTGCACCAGCAGCAGCAGTTACAATGTCCCGCCACGTTCTAGTTCATTCTTGCAGACGTACAACTCAAACGGTTAAAGATTTTGCAAGCACATGAAAGAGGCTGAGTAGGTGGTTTCAGTTAGAATATCTGGTCTTATTTAATTCCTAAAAATCCCCTTTTACTGCAACATGTACACGAAACCTTGAAGATGAGATTATCTGCAATTAGGGTTTAGGTCATGCTGTTTCAACATTTCTAACATTTGCCTTGGCCTGTATTTCATTCTTGGAACAAGTGTCATCCAACATGAAATGTGACTGAGAACAAATTCAAACTCAGTGACCTTCAAACTGAATAAATCCATGGCAAATTTACGACCAAAAAAATTATTATAGTTTTCGTCTGCCAGTGAGATGATGTGTTCAGGCAGCTTTCAGTCACCCTTGTTCTTTGGTGTTGTGGCTGTGACAGGAAATTCATTTTAATATTCTACTCATTTATCTCTCACCCAGAAGGGTTTATCATCTATTTTTAGCTTTTGTTCTTTCCATACTATAACAGCTTTGGGGAATACAAAGGGATTCAGAATCCTTCACAGTGCCTCAACACTGGCTTTAATAAAGCCAGTTTGTGTAGGTGTTTTATGTTTTTTTTCCTCTTAAGTACATAACGCGGGCAGCCTCCTTTTTGCTGTGGGTATGTTAAAACTGAACCGGAAGAACCTGCACTGCTCCCCACAGAGCCCTGCTTCATTTGCTTTTCGTCTCTCCTTTCCTCCCCCCCCCACCCCCACCCCCACCACCACCACCACCACCACCACCACCACCCTCCCCATCTTCTCACAGGACTCATGAACTCTCCATAAACCCGCCGATTCCCTCCAGAACGCTGCCGTCTATCCGACATCAGTGGGACTAGAAATAAAACAAAAGAGCAAAAAGCGAAAAAAAAAAAAAAAAAGCTGAAATAGACAATAAGGTATAGAGAATGAAGAGAGGAAGAGGGAGGGAAAAACAAAAAGAGAGAGAAGCAGGCCAGATTGCAGAGGGTTGAATCAATGCAGAGGCCTGGTCTCTCTTTTTTTTCTCCCCTCTTTTTTTTCATTTTTTTCTCTCTCTCTCAAATGATTCACAGTGGAAAGAAAAGGCCTTTTCCCTGTCCTCAGTTGAACTCCACATCAGCTTCCTGTTAGAAAGGCAAGGAGGAAACACCCAGAGCAACACGCGCGTGCGCACATACACACACACACACAAACACACACAGAGGAAGGCCTTCACTAGTGGATTCTTCGCTGCCAGAGAAATTAGGTCAAGCACTTAAATGCCCTGCACTGAGATGCACAGAGATTTAAAACGTGAAGTGTTTGGTGGGGACAGCAAAGGCATACCAGAGCAACAAACATGCACGCACACAACCGCTCGCTGCGCTTGGAAATACACACCAGCTACACACTACCCTGTCAGCTCATGGCTTGCCACATTATTAATACCGAAAAAAACTGAAATAATCAGTGACAGGCGCCCACTGCTCCTACTGTTAATACACCATCCATCTGTGCAGATTAGAACATGACAAGGTGGCTTGAGCAAAGACAATAAAATAAACGATGTGTATTTAAAAAAAAAAAGAAAGAAAAAGGCAAAGAAAAACACCTTTTAAGTCTCTTCACAGGAAGGAACTAAAGCACTACGTGCAGCCATTCTCAAAACGCCAGATGACCTGATTAGGGAGTGACAGGAGTCTGTGTGCGCCTCTACAACACAGCTCAGGACAGGACGGGACAGCACAACACGCCACACTGCAGTATCAGCCGTGCACGCCGAAAAATCCCCGCCCCACCCCGCCAACCCCACCGCCTCCCGCCCTCTGACCTGAAATGCCCTTAAAGAAACAACACACCGCATCGCCATCACATCCAATCAACTATTCATAGAAAGGCTGGATTGCGCTTGGCCTGATCTTGCCGTTTAGGGTTTCAATCAATTGCGTGAGATATATGAGAGAGCGGGAGGGAGAGTGGGAGGGAGGATGAAGCTGTTCTGAAAGCAAATGAGAGAAATTTTGGGTGAATCCTAGCCTCCTCTCCTCTCCTCTCCTCTCCTCTACCATATTGGCCACTGCAGATATGGCCCCACAACGGGGCTCTGAGCGGTGGCAGGGTAAATCAGACAATAATCTCGCCAATTTTCACTCTGCAGCCATGTGCTTTCTCCTGTCCCACTGACTCACAGTGGAGAAATGAGCTCCGGTCCATTGTCTGAGGGCCACCTGTGTTTCTGCTCCATTTTCTCGAAAGCACAATGGCATTTTCCTGTTTATAACGGTGACTGCGCTTTATAAACATGAAATATGCAGGGTATTAATACATCACATAAAAGAGCCTGTTTGCGACTGAGGGGCTGTGGCCAAAAGGTCATCCTGACCCTGTTCATATTCTGGCTTCTGGCAGATCTGTCTCTCTTTCCAGTGAAAGGGTGAGAAAAAGAGACGTGCAGCAGCAGAGAATGTGGTAATAGCACAACACCATGTTTCTGTCAGCCAACACACATCTTTTCTTGGGAAACACTGCTGCGTTGCAATTTCGACTGACACTCACGGTACAAACAGAAATCTCACCCCGGCTGGCCGGACAACCTGCAGACGAAGCTTTTGAGAGCACACACACATATAAAAATACATGGCCAGATGTGCAGGATGCAAGAGATGATCTGAGAGGACAAACAGCCCCTTAAGATAGACTAACACAACTGTGGTGTGTGTGTGTGTGCCACTTTTTAACATTGGACTGAGCATAAGGTGCCGATGTGCTGTGGGTAAAAGTTATCTTAGGCATGAACGATATCTGTGGCATGATCTGAGACAACTGAACTAAAAGGAGTCTCACACAGAACGAGGCGACATGTTGAAATGTGCTTCAAAGACGAACACTGTAACTAAATCCACCATTTGGCCGCAGTGTAAAAAATACTGTGATTCTGTTATAGCTCAATAATCTGTCATTTTGATTGCAGTATAACATTGCTTTAGTTATGGGAATGAGATGATTTGTCCAAACTAGTTATTTTAAAGGAAAATTAGCATTTTATCAATTTTATAATCCTGTATACGAGAAGAAAAGATTTAGGCTACAATGAACTTTATGAACCTAAAACACTCATTGTTTTGTTCTCTAATCTGCAATCTGCATGTCTACCTGATGAATGTGCCAATCCTGTTGTGACTGTCCACACACACGCTTTTTACATAATGCCAAATAAATATTGCCACACATCCCCATTTCAATTTCTCAAAAAATTTAGAGTCTCTATCTTTAAAAATATATATTTAAGGCTTTCAAGAGGCTCACTGTGCACCTGAGAAACAACCAGGAGGCACCACCTGAGCCTTTTAACCATTAAAATACATTCAACTACCTGCTGGGTTAGCTCTCTCAGTTTCAATGAATTAATTTCATCAAGAAACTTCTCTGAAACCACAGTGACACATCGGGGAAACCGCACGCTCTACCATATGTAATTTCTCATGTCTTACATACTGAATTATCTCAGGGTGAACAGCTCGCTTCTAATTAAATGCACATTTTACTGAAATCTACAAATTGCTCACTTGGAGAGCGGTGATGTTTTCAGCTGGATTAATGATCTGCCCGGCTGCTATCTGTGTTTGTATCAGGGACAACAAAGGAAAGATTATGCCTCTCTGCGAGAAACTAGGGGCACGAAAAAAGGCGACCTCTTTTCTTGTATTGCGAGGAGAATTTACAGCCTGGCGACATTTCATTTTCACGTTAAGACCAAGGATGTTTTGGGACTGTTCTCAAGTTACAATTGATTATATTAGCTGTCAGGCTATTGTTCAAAAAGCCTTGTTTTAACACCCTGGGCTTCCCCAAGGACCAAATGGATCGCTTCAGTCATAACAGTGTCAACATCTGCAATGACAGTCTGGAAATACACCGCTGCATACTTACGCTTAAAAACTCGTCTTCTTGTCATTTTCGCATTTTCACGCAAATGTAAGCCTCTAAAAATCGTCTAAGAAGGAGAAGGGTAAATTTAAGACTACGCACCGATAGATTATCAAGTTCAAGTTAGATGGTCTCTTCCTCCGGGGTGTCAACTCAAGTCCGCAGGCTTTATATTTCCTAGACAGTGGCTCGTCTTCTATTATGTCTGGACCCAGTAAGGCAGGAAATAAAAAGCACAAAGCGGCTAATATTGTAAGCTGAGAAGCAGAAAAATTGGTCGCGTTGAATGTGTTGGGAGACAGTCTCCGGGCAGCTACCGGGGCCATGAAAAGGTTGTTCCCCCTCTCTCCGCGTCTCTCTCGTCAGCCATCCAGCTCCGGTTAATGGGGACACACAGGCTGCAGACTGCGCCGCGTCCTGCGCCGCCGATGAACAGATGCGTCCAAGTTCGGCTGAGGTGAAGCCCGTTATACAACCAGCCTGGGTGTGCGGCAACCACTGCTATCAGCGCTGCTGACTGATGTCTCCTAAAGAGAAAAAAAGAAAAAGGCGCATCGCATTGAAATATCTGCAAAACCAGGCTGTGTTGAGATGATTAAGGGCTCCCTCACTCCCCCCTCCTCTGCCCTCTCCGCGGATCCTAAAAGCACTATTTGCTTTGGTGAACTTACCTGATGTCAGCCTTATGAAAGGACATTTTCACCGTGTCACCCTCTTCTCTTTGGGTTTAAAGAGTTTCCCAAATTACCGCCGCGAAGGTATAAAAATGGAGCACATCATCGCCAGAATATCAAAGAGATAACTGGCGCTGTTCAAAGTTAAAAATGCTATAAGGTGCAACAAAGGCACTGTAATGTCACAGTTAAAACGTCACACAGGCTCCAGCTCCGTCTGGGATTATTTAGAAATAATACGCAGTGTTTTCGTTTGTGTCACCCCACCCCCAACTACCATGTCTAACAGCAGGCTTCCGCATGTTTTAGCTATAAAATCTGTTATACTCAAAATATGTCTTTCAAACAGGCAACGAGCGTCATGTTAAAGGAAATGAACAAAACCCAGGTCCTCCTTGTCATCTTCAATAAGTCTGCATCACCCCCGACAGTGTTAAATCAAGCTTAATAACAGCAAAAACACATTTAAACACAGATGGTTCATTTCTCATACTAGCTACAGGTCTTAGCTCAGAGCTAATTATTTTCTGTGTATGCTGGCTGATAAAAACCTGATCATGTGTGATTTAAAAAGCTGCGTTTCTCACACCTGTTTACACTGCTGTTGATGAGCCTGACTCAGATGTGCCCCGTCTTAAACAGCTGATGATTATGGCAGATATCCGGTTTAGAAAACCACAGGTGACTTGGAGGACAAGCACAGACATTGAGTTATTGGTTTGCCTCACAGACACTTTATTGATTAATCAGCTGCGGAGGTGATGGGCGAGCAGAATTTTGTTAAGGACAATCCGACATTCAGAAAAGTTATTAAAAATCATCCTAAATATGAAAAAGCGACATCATTTAGCTGCATTTTATCTCTTACGCTGGTTTATATGAGTCTTAATTTAAGTAAATGACAATACACCAGTGTTTCATGTAGAATGTTTACCTTTGCTTTTGTACTGAACAGTATTCTTATTGTTTTGAGAGCAGTGGAATAAAATACAGTCATTTAAGGAGGCTTGTAAGTGAATAACAATATTAATAGAGTAGATTTTTCACCCTCTGCGTGATCTAACAATCATATTATTTATCATATTATCATTTCAGATAGATAGATAGATGACTGTACCCTCTTTATAAAATGTGTTATTCAGCAGAGTAAGAACATCAACATATAGTGAGGAAAAGAAATGTTCACTCAGTTTATTCTGAGGATAGACCCCTGCAAGTCTCTGTTTTCGGAAATGCAGAGCGAAATCAAAGTGCATGTTAAATAAAGTGCATCGCACTGAATTATAAGCAGGAATCTGATAATAATTAACTTTTAATATGGACTCCCTGGAATCTTTATTAACACACTCCTCCACCAAGAAATACAGTGATGGAAATGAGTGAATAAGTAGTAAAAAGTTAATTATTAAATGAGCTAGTTAATAAAAAAAAACATCTTATTGTGAAAATCAGTTCAGTTCATTTAAAAACATTAGTGTCCTTTAAAATAACATTTGTTAACAGGGAGGGTTTTATTAAAAACATATGATGTGATTTGTTTTAATAATCTGTGAAGACAATACTTCATAAAATTAATAATAAGCTTTTTTTTCATAAAGAAGTGAGCAATGCTCTCCTGTTCAGTTGAACACAGGCTTGTTCATCCGCAGCTGTTCATGTTCAAATCACTGTTTGTGTGTTGTTTGATTTTTTACTTCTTTTTTTTTTTTGGCTCTGTGTAGATGAGTCGAAGCAGCAGTTCGTCTGTGAACCTGCACAACACAGGCGAGTGTATTGAGTGCTGGTTAATCTGTATTGACAGGTGATATTAGAAATGCACTCATTGACCGTACTTCCCTGTGTACAGCACGCCTATATCCATCAGTACAGACACATACTATAGGATTAAGAGTGTGTGTGTGTGTGTGTGTGTGTGTGTGCTCAGCTCCACTGTATGGGCTGAGCATGTCGGCTATAGATAACAGGGATTAGAAGGTGACACAAGTTCATATTGACTGAGATTCACCTGTTGTGACTCAACACACACACACACACACACACACACACATTATTTCTTTACATTCAAAAACTTTCACAGTAAAAAAATAAAGTTATAAAGCAGAGTATTAATATGTAATAAAAACTGGGTTAGAAAAGACTTCTTTATAAATAAAAGTGTCCACTTTTATTATAATTCACTAATACACAAATTCATTTTAGCTTATTCTGAATAAATACTTCAAAATAAGAGTATGTAATTAATTATAGTTACACAATATGTAATAACTTTTATACCAGAAAAGCAAATATTTGAAACCTTACTGAACCTATTAGTTTTTTTTAGAACAATGATTTTACATAATCAATTTTTTGTGCAGCTGACTGTATTTGTTCCATACATAGACATATGAGTTACTCCCCCTTTATGTAATCATATATATCATATATACATAAAATATTACACATTATGGTACCTAAAGGTGTAGGCTGATATAAGAGTTGCTATTTTAGCAAGCCCAAAAAATGCAGTGCACTTTTTTCTACTTTAATTTCATCTATAAATACTATACACATATTTTCCTTATTTTATCTCGCTTTTTTTTAGCAGCAGTTATAATAAAATAAAATGATCAATTGTTTAAACTAATTTTCTTCAGCTATGACTGTTTCCTCTGCAGCGATGCTCATCACATTTTTTACATTTTGTTTGAAATAATATTCTGAAGATATGAAAGAACGTCAAACTGAGGAAATATTTAGTGATGAACTTTTTCCTGTTCTTTGTTACTTTTCTTCCAGTTACTGAAGTGAAGTGAACAGTTACTAAATCCAAAACTCCAGTGAGACGTTGCCGAGCAGCAACTGTCAAACTTTAACAAGAATGCACTAGAAAATCAAAACGTTGCCGTAAAAAGAAATATCACTTTAAATATGATATTAAGAGACGTTAGTCATGGTGGTGGATTTACTGTAGATATGGTATTAAGCGCTTCACGTCCAAAACCTTACACCTAAATGGACTTCAGCACTCAATACTCATAAATCTTTCATTTTCTATGATTTGTACATACACTCGCTCGCATCAATTAAGAAAAAAGTATTGACAAGAGAAGAGTATTGACCCAACTATTAACATTCTTTAACGAGTTTTTATTTCCACAATATGACCCCGGCGGCGTGTCCGAGGAGGTGAGGTAAGATGAGGAGAGGAGAGAGGAGAGGAGAAAAAGGGATTGAATCTTGTGAAGGTGGCCAGGGCACTCCATTTGGCACTACTAATTTGCAATGAGACACTCTCTTTGAGCACTCTCCCTACCACGTCTCTAGACAGTGTGGATGGCAGCTGAGACAAAGCTAGCATTCTCCGCCACCCAAGGCCCCTCTTAGTTTTATTTCAGGCCACTGCTCTCAGACATAGACCATTCTGCATGGAGTACCCAAAGACAGCACCTAGAGACAGGAGAGGAGGAAGGAGCAAGCTTGGACGAGGAAGAGGAGGAGAGGGCGATGGGGAGGTGTGGAAAAAAAAAAAAGCGGGAGGAGGCTTTGTTGAGGAGCCAAACTGCTGTCTCTCTCTCCCCCACCGCCCTCACCACCTACCCTCCTCTCGCCTGCTCCTTCCTTGCTCGCCTTGGATGGCACCCTGGCCTGTTCCCTTCAAAAGCGTGCTGCAGTGCAGTGCCTGCGCCCACCTAACACCACGAAAACACTCGAGACCCGATCGATCACGCTGCTCGGGCCAGGGCCGATTCGACCCTTTCCCCTCATCCATCTTTAGTTACTCAGCCGCTCGAACAAAGTGGAAGCTCTGGATAAGTATTCAAAATGTGTGATGAACTCCTGAGCAGCTCTGTTTGACCACTGCACATACGCAAACGGAAAATATATAAGGCAGGTCACAGCAAGGGCGCACGGTCGTGTGCTGGATCGAATCGCGCCCGATCAGCTTCATTAAGTAGAACGAGGCGTTGACATGACAGAGCCAGATTAAATAATCTGACACTCTTATTATACATAAAAATGTCAATTTGAGAGGTACGGTTTAATTTTGGGGAAGACACAGAATACTGATTTCAGATCGAACCTTAAGTTAAAAGTATCCAGAGTCAGTACCAGGATCAGAGCATCCCTAATATCATGAACATCTGAGCTGCTGCAAAACTTTTCTTATCCATCTCCTCCTTTGTGATTGGTATAATAATTTTTCAATAAAGTTTGTTTTTACAGTGTAGGTTGGCTGAGCATGCATGTTTTTACAGCAACGCCCTGTTTAAAGAAATAATGAAAACAAGTAAAGGATAAAAGATTTTCTTGGGGGAGGTTACTGAGAGAAATTTTATGTCCCAGTGTAACTTATATCTGATTTCATCTTTTAGAAATCAGTGGCGAGCACATGCATGTACTACATGAATGTGTCTCTTGCACCTGCGTTATCGCTTTTATTATCAAGCGGTCAGTGGAGTACAGTGGGTTGGCTTGGTTTGCCCACCAGGCGCTGGAGTCAATGATTACCCAGAGGGCAAAGGGTGTCCTCAGGCTCAGGTCAAGAACCACTTCCCATGAGAGAGAGGAACAACAGTGGGCTGCAGCTGCCATCTGCCAACTCTAGGTAATGAAGTTATCCAGTGTCTTATCTGTGAAAAGCCGCATTGTGTTCATTGTGTAGCTGCGAGCTGTGTGGTGAGGCCCGCGCTTCATGATTTATGCTGTATTTTATGCAATGAGGAACATGTTGGGTTTGTTTCTAAAGGGTGCTTTTTAAACAAGGTGCTACATTTTTCGCAGTTATCTCATTTTCGATTGACTGCCGTTCAGCCACGACCAGTCAATGAATCAATGACTGGACTGTTGGACTTCATTACACATCAATAATGTTTAAAAGCAGACCCAAAAATAAAGCTAGCAAAAAGAAAATACAGAGGGGGAAAAACTGCCTCAGTCCTCTCTTGGTTTGGGCGATTCCCACAGGTTGTCTCACTTGTGCTTCTTTTCCTGCACTGGACGAAGAGCACAATCCCTCTCAGTCTCACTTTCGAACACATAACAATGCCAGGAATGGCTGCATTTGTACGAGTACGACCATTAAACAACATCCGACTGCCTAATTCATTCATTCTCCCTCTGCCAGCCTGCTGGTGGCCTGAAAGGGTGCAGGTGGGGCAGAGGAGGCTGAAGTTGTGGCTGAAGCATGAAAGCAAGCTTAAGTTGGTCACACAGTTCTAACTGTTTGAGAGGTCTAGACGGGTTAAAGCACAGGGCCTTGGGGAGGCAGACTGTTGAGAAAAATTGTGTCCTTGAGGCGTCGGCGGGGGCTGGTGGTCACCCTGACCTTCCCTCGAGGCGGCCTGGCTATATCTTTAGCAGTAGACAGTACAAATTACTGGATGGCATGGCTCTACTTTCTCCCTCTTCGAAAATCCCTTTCTCGTTTTCTCACTTTCTTTTCTCGGATGACCACAAGCCAGCCATTGTCACTGCAGACCACGAGAACAATTGGGTTCTTATGCTGTAGCTGGTCAGGGGATGGGAGGTAAACTTCAACAATGACTGCACCTAAGTAATTATAGCTCCAATGGCCTGTGTGGTTTGGAGGCTGCGCTTTGTGAGAGGTCCTGCAACTAAAACCACCAGTTCAGCATTTTATTTGCCTCTGCAGTGCAAAATATGTGATAGCACAGCAAACACACAACTTGTTTTTAAGCACTAGTACGGTTCACATTCATTGAAACACTCTACGAACAGTTGAGCTGTTAGCTCTTTTTGGAAAGCCTCGCACTTTTTAAACTATGTTGAGTCACATCTTAGAAAACTGAATAATTGCGTGACTGCAGGGCAATGAAGGATTGCCACAGTCTGTGCCCTCTCTCTCCTCCTGTTCCCTCTCTCTCTCAGACCGAGGCTCCGCCTGTCGGCTGTCCTCCAGCGCTCACTCGCTCCACCCTCCGCCCCTATCCCCTTTCACCATGACATCATCACACATCTATACGTCCCAACAGGGTGCTGGTGGCTTCTAGACAAACCACAAAATTAGTAGAGCTTTCTCCCTCCGCCTTTGTCACCATCTCTTTTCTTCCCCCCCTCTGGCTCTCGGTTTCTTGCTGTTTGATCTTTTCTCCCCGTCCTCTAGACTTCTTCTCTTTCCCCCTCTCTCTATAGGTGCTTTTCTCTCTGCCTTTCTTTCTTCCCTTCACACCTTTCTTTTTCTTTTTTTTTTTTACCTCTACACCCCTCTTCTCCCTTTCTGCATTATGTCCTGTAAATAATATGGTTGCACACTACATTACATCTCCCATTTCCTACAATGTGGGTACATTTGAGCAGGCGGGAAGCAGCCATTAAACTACCGTGATCCATAGGCCTGACTGGCCTTGACCACGTGTGATTGTGAGCAAACTCAATCAGCAAAGATTGGCACCTAACATGATATGACTGTTAGAAGTTTTCTCCTTGACTTTGTCTGATTTGAGCTATTAAAACCTGCTAAAACCGGTTAAGAGAATTTCGTGGTTATATCAATTTATTGTGTGTATGTGTGTGAAGGGAAGAAAGAGGAGCAATTTTTAGTGTGTTCGACAATGCCCAACCCATTAAAGGCGAGGTATTTTCAAAGACAAAACTTGGAAGTGTAACATGTTTGATTCAAAGCCCAGTGCAATAATTCTTCACATATGAATTACTAACAGATCAAATCGAGGTTGTACTAAGATCACACCAGCTGCAGTGGAATTACAGTCTTTGGTGATGTTGATGCACAAATATAAGTAATTCTAAAAGTAAGTTTCTTTGAGAAAAATGAGCACTTCTCATGTTTTCTTCATCTGAGAAGGTTAAAGAGTGAAAAAGCAGCTAACTAACACATTTATCTGTTATAAAAAAGTTTACAAAATAAAAAAGCAACTAACCACAATTAGGAAAATAAAAATATTGATAAGATTAGCTGTGACCGTCAGCGTGAGGATGTAAAGCGGCATCACCTTTGTTTTTGTTTTGTTTTTTGGGTGCTTGGGGGGGGGTCCTGATCTGAGCCTAATACAATGAATAGATACCAGCACAGAATACAGCAGATGGGATTTGAACCCAGGATTACACAGGGGAATCAAAGGCCTAGTGACTCACCACATACTCACCCACCACCCAACTCCTAAAATTATTCCCTTTTTTGGTATTTATAAGTCTTGATTATCAGTTAAGTAAATCTTACTAATAGGTCTTTCATGTTTTCGGGAAGAGCATGTTTGTGGCACTGCAGTGTAACTGGATTCTGCTTTTTAGGAAGCTGTTGATGTGATTTAGATCTGTTTTTGTTGCTACTGTGGACACTAGCAGATCTAATGGCTTTTGAATCCCATTGTCAATTACTAATAACTGGCTGATGTTTCTATTTGTAACAAGACTGTAAATTATATTTGTCCGCAGGTGAGTGTACACATGTTGCCCCTTTCTCTAACGTTGAACACCCAGGATCCAAATCCTGGCAGCTCTAGTTGATGGTGGAATAAAGTGGAGAAATAACCTTTTATTTCTATTGTTAAAATGCTTTCTGTGTGTTAAAACCCAGGACTGCAGCTCTGTGCACAGCAACGACAAACACAATTATATTTAAATTTCACGTTCACTGAAAGCTTTGGAGATTCTTCAAGAAAAACGTCATGTGTCCCGTGTTTACACGAACAAACACGACGGTTAAATTTTGAAATTTCGATGGTAGGAACCAAGATGGTGGAACTACTGAGGGGTGCTGGGAGTGACGGGGCTGTTGTACAGCTTCGCCTCCTGTACTTTGAAACATAGGAGTAAAGAGCCCCCTTGAGGATCTAAAAATTACCTCTTTATACACAACTAGTGCCCCTAAACTGCAGAGACATGGTGGTGTCAAACTCTCCTCGGGCTTGACACAAAATATTTTACCAAACATGTAAAGAATATGAAATATGTGGGATCAGAGAGAGGAGGTCTGTCAGCTGAGTGTCTCAAAATATGCACTGGCAATTAAATACTGGACTGAATGATAGTGATGTAATACGACAATAAATTCTCTAAATTCTTTAAAACATGGTGCAAGTGTCTGCGTCGAGACAACATATTTCGGCTGTGATTCTCGTGCCACAAAAGACAGAGAGCTGGTATGAAGAGGACATGCTTGACCCAAACCAGAGGTCTGAGATCTTCTCTGGTACTTTGTCTCCCTCTGCAGTCACAACTGAATAAAGACAGAAAGAGGACGCCATTAAAGACAGAGTGAGGTGCTGAAATTGCTGCAAAAAGTGGGAAAAATAGCCAAGTACAACGAAGACATTCAAATGAATAACAAGCTGATAAAAAGCAGTTTTGTCTGTGTGTCGTTTTCTAGATTAATCATGAACTCATGAGGACAGCAGGTCTTGTAACTTCTCCTTTTCGGCTTTGTCATGTTTACTCACGGGGGTTGTTTTCGAAACCTTTTTCTGGTGACACCGCGTATCCATTTTCTCAACATCTGCAACATGTTTACTGCTCAAAATCCGTATTTTAACACCAAAAACATAAATCCTATTTACATAAAAGGAATCTTTCTCACAAGACATTTATGTACCTCATGGCGTTACTGAAAATACAGCCCTCCCTTCATCTGCTCTCAAAAAGGTTCAAGATGCTTCAAAGACAATAATTGCTCAAAAGTGGAACTGTTGTTCCGCAACATGGGAACAATTTCCCTCTGTCATCTTTTCGGGTTTCATGGATGCTCAGAACAGTGTAAATTAGATTTGATTACAAAGTAGTTTCTTTTACTTGTGTCATAAATACTCCTTTTGCCTGTTAACCCCCGGGGGTAGTTTTTTGTTTTTTATCTGCAACGCTCCGAACTCCCTTCACGGTGCAGGGGAGCGATGTTCATTTCACCAACCACACTCAGATTTCTGGTGCATTCCAGCATGCGTTTTGCCCCATTACACATACAAGCACCATGTGTTTGTCTTGACGTATTAAAGTCTAAACAATGCCTCTGACATTGCGGTGAGGCTTGAAAGCCACTTGAGTTGCATGTCGCTATGTGCCAAAATTGCCCATAGGCACTTGTCTGACCTAAACAAATTAAACCCATCAGGGTGTCTCAATAGATCAGAGACACACACGATATATAGGACCAAGGCCTTTGATGCACATCTTTCCCCATCTAATTAAAGCTCAAATGTGATACTTAAAGGTTAAGGCTGGTGCTATTTTATATTTTTGTTACTGTCAACAAGTCCTGTGAAAAGACCAAAACAAGCAACGTGTCAGGAAGAGTTTCATTTGTTTTTAAAGCTGGGTGATTTTCTAAAACAGCTGGATACTATAGATTTCAGGAAAAGTCTGCTCAAACATTTGCTGGGGACTACTTTAAGGTGAGGATTAATACAACAAGGCAGATCTCTGTGTTCTCTGTAATGAAGGAACATGTCACCCAGCCCGACAGTGTGGCTCACTGATGTGTTTTAATAGTCTTTGAACAACAATGGAGCTTAAAAATAACGTCAAAGTTGCAGGTACAAGACGACACATTATTATCACAATACTTTACCTTTGACAACTCGAAGCGTCTGGGAAGGAGACACTGTAACTCTCATCATTAAAGGAAGAGCTGTGAAAACATGAGCCATGGATTATTTCTGCTTAAGGAGATTAATGTGTTTTAAAGTTGACAATATTTGTTTAAACTCTACTTTAATAGTCAGTTTTCTGTTCATTTGTTATTGTCTGCTATTGCTCTTATAAATGCAGAGTAAATTTGCATGTCATATGTAGTGACAGTGGGTTAGCCTTTGGGTGTTCTTGCATGTTTTTCTCAAATGGTCTCTTTATTACTGATGACAGCAAGAGAGCATTGGGTATTCTTTAATTTATTATTCATTGTTATACTTTAGGCTGTTTTTTTCACTATTATGTGGCAACTAAATTGGCTTTCAGGGACATAAAAGACCTTCACTGTTCCACAGTAAAATATTATTTCAAGTGTTAGGAGTTTGTGACTGTTTTTTCTGAGAATCATTTTAATACAATAAATTGTTTTGGATTTTTGTTTTTGACTGCTGATTATATTACTGAAGATGTTTTATTTGCTATTAGTTCAATCAGTTTTACTGGAGCACAGCCAAAAACGCTGTCAAAAAGACATCGCATTTCTGCTCGGTGAATTAGAATTTTTACAGAATTTGAGGAAGACGAGAATACGACGACATACGTGAACATTAAATTTTAGTTCAACAAAAAGAAGAAACGCTCAGCATATAAGAGATCACACTGAAATTCAGTGTGTCCATACGTTAATAGTAAGTAAGAGTCAGGTTATAACGGCCATGCTGTTCACCCTCATTAAATTAACTGGAAGTTAAGAGTCAGCTGATATCCAAACAGCTGTGAATGAGCCGATGATTGTGAAGCATGAACAAAGCGGCTGATGCAAATACAACTTCAGTGCTCTGCCTGAGGTTCAATGTGCTTTCTAAAAAGTACGAATGCTTTTATAATCTGAGTTTTGAACCAGCACTGTAACACAAAATATCACAAGACTAAGCTGTATGAATTTTTCCTCCTGAATTCCATAGAAATTCACGAGCTGTGTAGCACCTTCTCCTGCACTTTCATCTTCGTGGAGAAGGGCTCGGCTTTCGACACTTTCACCTTCGAGTCCCGCTATTGTAAAGAAAACCGCAGCTCATGATGAATTATCAGACACTAGTATTATGATCAGTAGCACCCGTTTCCTCGACAACCACTCAGGGACCCTGCTGAGGATTCTGGGCTCAGGGACAAGATAGGCCCAAAATCCCACAGAGCTGTAAGACACCATTATTAATCTGGAGTTTTTAGGCAGCCGTCCAGCTTGAGGCCCTTCTGCGTCACTGCTCCAGTTTCTCCCTGCCTGTCTCCAGCCCCATCACTCATCACTGTGATGTGGACGATGCTATCAAAACCATTCCTGTCACAACTCTGACATTTGTCCCAATGGGTTAAAAAAAAAAAAAAAAGTGGTGTCAGTTTTACAGCCACCATCATCACTGATCTGATATCCTGTTCAGCAGTGAAATAAATTCCTGTGCAGCCCCACACTTCCCATGTCTCCCCGTTCACCTCGTCTTCTGCACAAAAATATGAAAAGAAACAGATATCGCTGTGCAAATGCCAGGACAGTGAGTGCACACTGCTTAAGTGCTATCTTGGCTTTGGAAATTGTGGTTTAGGAGGATTATTTGGACAGAAAGAGAGAGGGAGAGGGGGCGAGGAAGAGACAGGGAAACTGAGTAAAAGGGGGTTCTGCCTCTGCTGCCCCCGAGCCAGAGACATTATCTGTCAGTCGTCCACTGGAATGGCTGCAGACTGAGTTCCTGTGACGCGGCTTCAACAGCCAAGACGGTCCAATTTAGTGGCGAAGCTGCTTCTCATTCTTTACAACACTAGGTGTATCTGACTGCAGCTATAGTTACACACAGTCTGAGTGGGCATGAGGATCAGGCCAATCTTATAACAGCCAAAGAATGAAAGGTATTTTATTCTTTTATTCTCCAAATCACTGCTATCTCTCAAAATGCTCTGCTGGCAGCTGCTGAGAATTTAAATTAAAGGTTCACGTCCACAATACTACCCTCAATAATTTTCTAGGAGAAGGTCTCACTTTTGTTCGGATGATTGATATCTCATTTTGGAACAAATTTTATTAATATTATCTCCTTGTGGTTATTTGCTCAGCTCAAGTAAAGCTCATAATGTCTCCATTTTCAGCCTCCAAAACGTCAACAGCAAGCGAAGAAAATATGCACTTTGTCCTCAGTCCACTCTGTGAAGTAGAACTATAAAACACTCCAACCTTTGAAGGTCCCTTAGAATTGAAGAGGACCATTCCCTCCCATTGTACTTTTTTATTCACTTCAAAGTACCACAGCAAACAGGGAACTGTTTGCAGGGAAAATCTTTAAAAGGAAGAAAATCCTTATTGGCCTCTCCGTGTAATTACACTTGGGCACCTCAAAGACTACGTGGGTTTAACAAGAACATTCACCATGTGGAAAAATGTGACATGTATTCGAACAGAACAATCAGAAAATGCAACTTTTCCTGGTTCCTTTAAGGAGATACTGCACTGATGTTTAGTCAGATGTTTTGGGATGATGACGTTTTCCTTCGTGCCACCACATGAGGGCGTATTGTTAGTGATGCACAAGCAGAACATACCGTATGAGCTGAAAGAGCACAGAGTCTGATCGACTGACAGAGAGAGAATCTGCCCTACTGACGGGCCAATAAGTGAGAAAGTGAAACTCCAGCAGTACAGAGCTGAGCTGGAGGTTTAAGGACTGCAAAGAAAAGGAAACTTCTCTGTTTATATTAATAACAAATAACATCATAAAGGAAACAGATGGCTGCAACTAAAATTATGGTTATGATTTTCCTGAATAACTGATTCATAAAATGTCAGAAAGACTAAAAAAGGCAATCTTAATTTCCCCATGTGACTTATTCAGCAATCCAAAACCCATGTATCCATTTTATTGCCGTATAAGACAAAGATAAGCAGCAAATTCTCACATTTCAGAGGTTGGAACCAATAAATCTTTGGCACTTTTGCTTGAAAAGCGACGATCGATCGACTAATTGTTTCACTTCAAGTCAGTTTTACTGCAAAGTAAACTATATTTTCCCACCTCTTTTCTGCTGTCAGCCACGTAAATTCAACAAATTACTTGGTAACTTCTGATGATATCACTTAAGAAAAAGAGAAGAAAAGTTATTAAAGTGCCACTGACATTCTCTTATTAAGAGACAAAACTGAGAATGTGAAGTCAACAGGGTTGACAATATGAGAGAGAAAAGTAATTCTCCATGTAAAATCCGTGGCACCATGGCAAAACTGTACCTAGAAGGTCACAGGTTTGATGCCACAGGTGGCAGTGCTGCATGGCCTCCCCTCTTAGTCAGAAGCAGCAAAAACCCAAAATGCAAATATTGACAATTCACACTGTGTCTGGTGTCACCAAGGTAACAACTCAGAGCATCAACAGAAAAGAGATGCATGGCTGACAGAGAGAGGGAGGGAGAGAGAGAGCGCTTGGGGGGGTGGGGAGGTGGAGGTTAGGTAGGAGGTGTGTTGGGGGGTGGGGACACAGTGGGGATGCGGGGTGGCAGCGCTCATCCCGGGGGCTGGTGCACCGGGAGAGGCCACTGTCTCCCACCCTTCCAATGCCACAACGGTCTCACTTTCGGAGACGTGAGCGGCACGCATCGGACACTCGGAACCCCAACTGCACCTCCACACCCTCCCCTTCTCTTTCTCTCTCTCTCTCTCTTTCCCACCCAGTCCTCTATCAGCCCAGGTGGCAGAGCCTCGCACTTCGGCCGAGGGATGCAGCCTCTCATCTCCCAAACACATGGACAGCGGAGCTTGGAGCTGCCGCAGCGCGCCACGGCTGCACTGAGCTGAAGACACCACCTCTCAACGGCGGAGAGAAAAGGAGACGACACCCCCCCACCCTCCCCACCCCTGCGTTTAGCTCCTGGACTTCACATAAAAGGATATACTTATTCACACCTCATCCTCTTTTTTTCTCCTTTCTTCATCTTTTTTTTCCCCTCAAACCGCAAGAGTGCAGCACAAGTGGTGTTCAATGCGCAACCATGCTCATCATCTCGTCTCGCAGTGCGCTGCTGTCCGTCTACTACCCACAGATCTTCCTCATCCTCACCAGCGGTAGCTACCTGTAGGTTTCTTTCACTATAAATGCACTTGCTCTGTTTAATCATCAGTCAGTTTGATTTGAAGCTCCCCTGACATGTGCAGGTGGTTGTTCCTTACGCGCAAAAAATGGCCAATTACGCACCGGGAAACTGGATAGTCACCTTAGATCGCATGTAGAAAGCATCATTTAGTCGTTAACTGGGTTTTAATACAACAGCAGAATGTGCAACATGTTTCTACACTTTAAAAAGTCAGAGTTTAACTTTGCCACATGAAGTAAATGGCTATATTTTTCATTTTTCTTGTGGTTACATTTGGTTCTCGTCTGGCAGAAAGATTATTTTGGAAACGGAAAAAATGTAACTTGGAATATCCAGTCGGCCAAAATTTAGGAAACATTGGTAGGAAATGCGTGACTTGTGTCGTTCAATCAATTTAATTTCATTCCACAATGGAATCACAGGCCAGCACGGAACAAGAGCTGCAGATTTTTCCCTCATAACACGCGCAGGTTATGTCATGTTCATTCTAATATCGTGGCTATAAATCGACTGCTTATAAAGAGGTGAGTGAAGATTTGGGTGAACGAAGCCAATATTTAATCTACATGAGTTTTAACGTGGGCAGCTGATGAGATAACCTGCTCTTATGGATTTACACGTTGAACCAGAACCACTTAGTCACGGGAGCAACCTCGCCAGACAAGTATAATATGAAAGCAGCATATGGAAAAGAGGACAACTGGACAACTTCATGGTCCCCCTTCCTCCCACCTATAGGAGCAGGCCAGTGTAATGAGCTCTTTCTTATGACATTAAAAGACCCAGGCCCTCACAAAGAGAATGATTGCTGCACCATACATGCCTCTCATTCATAACAAGGGCAGGTCCTGAAACCTAAAATAGCTGTGGTGGTTCATGTTTTCAGTAACAGAGAGAGAGGTAGAGGCAGACAGGAATGAACTGGGTTTAGACTCATTTCTATAATTAACTATTGTTCTCTTTCATGTCTTTATGAAGCTCCATTAAATAACACATGGTGTGATTTGGGGTATGATGCAGAGTATGCTCTTACTCTCGTGGTTTATCTTCCTGACATGTAGACGGACAGCTGAGTAATGTTCAACCAGGGCACAGAGTTAAATCCAAACTATATATTAAGTGTTGGCAGGTACATTTCTCTTATCTGTTCTCCCTTTTCCAAACAGACTTATCTATATTTCCTTGTTAAAAAAAACAAAACCTGGAGCCACTCTTTCCTCTGTCATTAATCTCCCTCTCTCTGCCTATAGGGCGCTGTCCTCTGTGGTAGCTCTGGGTGCGAACATCATCTGCAACAAGATACCGGGGTTGGCCCCCCGTCAGAGGGCCCTCTGCCAGAGTCGCCCCGACGCCATCATCGTCATCGGCGAAGGCGCCCAGCTAGGGATCAACGAGTGTCAGTACCAGTTCCGCTACGGCCGGTGGAACTGCTCGGCCCTGGGTGAGAGGACAGTCTTTGGACAAGAGCTGAGAGTAGGTCAGTCTGTTTTGAAACTCTGATTCTTTAGTTTTCTTTAAGGGGTTTTGAATGTTTTTACCTCAATAATGACAAAAGAAAATCAGAATAACAGGCTGAGTGAGGGCAGAGGTTTTAAATTAAGTTTTACTGGGGCAAAACGTTTAGTTTTTTGGGCATAACAGTAGATAAATGACAGAAAGGGCAGAGAGATGGGAAATGACATGCAACAAATCTTTAGCTTGAGTTAAATTAGGGACACTGCGGTTCACAGTTGGTGCTTTAATCCCTCAGGCCACAAAACTGATTTTTACCCTCATAAACGTGTGCTAAAGTTGATCCTAGGACTGTATACCTGTGGGTTAGCAGCTATGTTAACTGGACAATCTAAACCAAACTGAGCTGTGTAGCCTGATTTCCCAATCATGAAAACTCAGAGTGTGTTCAGGTGCCTTCCAGCTGTGCGCTCTGACATCAGCCTGTCTCCTCACTCGTCTCGTTTCATCCTCAGAGCTCCTGTAAATCTTGTCAGTGACATGAGAAAAAGCTGAGCTCAACTAAAGTGACATGAAACAGACTTCGAGATGGGGGGCAAAACTTTTAACGACGACATTTCTGTTTGGATCAGCCGCAGATGCAAAAACCGCAACGAATTCTCTGCCTTGTTGAGACGCTAAAACACACAAAAAAAGTCCAACTCCAAAGGCTTTGCTAGCGTCCCCAAAGGAGGTTCAATCTGCAGCTGATGTGTGGAACATCACTGTGCTTGCTCGCAACACACTGTCACAGCAAAGCAGTTGTAAATGGAGCGTGAAGACTTCCTTATGAAGCATGGTCTAAGGCCTATCTGGGTGTGCCATCTTCTGAAAGCATCTACGACCACGATCTGTAAACACAGAAACTAACACATCTCCCTGGTTTCAGGCAACATTCTTTTTTATTTCTCACAGAAGCCTGTTTTCTCCTAATGTGAACCTCTTATATAAATTGTATTTCAGTCCGAAATGTTTTGTTGCGGTCTTGCTGTGGGTTTGGATCCATGTTTAATCTAGCAGCTCTGGGAGCAATCACTTTCTTCTACACGGGAGACAGGCAGACAGACGTCTGGATCCCTTTATTTCTTTTGTCAGAGGAAATGTCTCTTTTCTCTTGTGGTGTGTAAACGAGCTCAGAGAGACACTTTGGGCCCAGCTTTGTTCCTCATGTCCTCTTCATGAAGACAGTTTTACCAAATACAAGTTTTCAGTAAGACCAAATTTAATTAGAGCTGTATAAAAACCAATTAGAGGCTTGTAACTAAGGGTGTAGAATGTGTCAGACGTCCAGGCATCCTCGTGGGTTCTTCTCTGAATCAATCACCTTCCTCATCTCATTTTTGTCAATTTTTTCTATCTTTAAAAATGGACACGTAAAGCCAGGACCATACCCCTCCCTCCCTCCCTCTTGTGTCGCTAATATACCATCCGCCACTTCATTTGATTGACCTGCCAGGCCTGTGAACTCATTAAGCATTGAGAAAGACCAGAGAGATTCATGCTAACCACTAATTGGAGTCAGCTCCAGCAGCTGGATGGCAACAATGGAACCCTGCATGCACTGCTGTACAATCAAAACAAATCACAGTGCGAGGAGATGGCTGTTTGGCTATTGCATGCGCCTGATGCCTTGAGAAATGCTCACCATACAATATATCTGAATGGGTCGTGGATTTAGCCTGATGAGAGAAGACTTCAGAGTTTGTTATGAGTTATGGACCGGGGGAACCGCAGGCCCAATGGTTTCTGCGAGTGAGTTTGTCAGGTTGGAAAGGAGCCATTAGAATCGCCTCTACCAGAGACGCCATGCATTAATACTCTGGGCTGTTGAGAAGAGCGAAGGCCCAGCATTATCCTGATTGGAGAGGAGGGATATCCTGTTACCAATTGTTGTGCCAATAAATTCATTTCCCCCTCCACGCCATAAATATAAATGTGTTTATTCTGAAGTTCAAATGGTGACATGCTGCACAAAGGATTGGAAATGGGCACATCTCAGTCAAGCCTGGCCACAGATTATTTCAACATGTAACACAGCAGTATCATTTGCTGTAATAATGCGGACCGCCTAAGACAGACGCAGAATGACACTTAAGCCGCGTGAGAAATTCCATTGATGAAAAACATTAAGATGCAGCAGCTCCACGAGAGCCGATCCAGAATATAGCTCCTCCAGTCAGCCAGTAGATGTCACTTGTGTTTTCTTCACTATGTTGATTATTGTTCTAACTGTGACCGACTACTGATGCAGATCAGACATATGAAACACGGCAGAGGAAAAAAGAGAGCTACAATCTGTTACTGTGTTGATAAATAGAGGGATAGTGAGATTTCTTCTGTTGAAAACTCCTCAGGGCAAAGTACTGAAGTAGATATATTGAAGACTGTTGATATACACATACATCATAAAACGGCAAAGAGTTACTCAACCAATCAGTTCCTCTCCAATTCAGTGACTTTAACTTGTCAGCCAGTAATAGCAGCGGTTTAGTGCTGCACTTTAATAAATGTTCTTGAATGCTTTCCTCACCCAAGAGAAGAGCAGATACTCAGCCAGCAGCAGCCAGGCCCTGACCACCCACCGTCACTCTATACTTGGTTTCATCCGCCCATCAATCTCATCAGTAATCTCATCAGTAGCCATGACTTAGCAGTTCCTTGGTGTTGTGTTGAATTGGGCCTCCCCAACACACACCCACACTTTTTGTTAAGATGACATGGCCAGCCTGGTATCACCAAATGGCGTTATGAATAACACAGCAATTTCCTGAAGTCATTTTGGCGTTATCATTACGCATTTTTTTGCTTTAAGCGCATCATTTCACACTTCGTCATTTCTCGACTTACTAACCCCCTAACCCGCCGGGTAAACGGGGGGAATGTCCTGAACGCGTTGTGTTATCTGCACGCAATCCCATGAGATTACATCAGACATACTGCAAAAGTCCCTGTCCAAAACCAATAGCTCCAGAGTATCTCATAACTAATTAGCTGGAATAAGTAAAAAAATACCTGTGTGGGTGTGCAGGGCCTTTAAAAAACACAAAACTGATGCAGCAGAAGCTGAGATATCCTCAGTTTTAGGCCCTAGTATGGGTCAAGCTCCAGAAATGTTGGATCCAACGAGTCCAGTTGCGCAACTAAGTGGCATCTTTCATTTGACCCTGCTGCCTCCACAATATCCACTTATTTCAAACCCAACATCCTCAGTTCGAATCACAGGCTTTCTGCTAAAAATGTCAAGTCTCAAGCCAAGAAAACTGTTTTCATGGGCTGAGTAGCAGTTGTCATGACAAGTAAACTGCACTTCCTGTGTAAAATTGGTGGAGTATTCCTTTAATAAAACTTCCTGCTTCTGCTGTGACTGCAAAACTACATAGAGTAATGTTACTGATGTACAAAAAAAGTACAGGAAACAAGAAAAAGCTGCTCAGTAAAAACAATAAGAGAACTTATTGGTCTCTTCAAATCAGATTTACTCAGATTCTTCTCTATTCTCTTCAGGCAGCAGGGAGGCAGCGTTCACGTACGCCATCACTGCAGCCGGAGTTGCCCACGCGGTGACTGCAGCTTGTAGCCAAGGCAACCTGAGCCAGTGCGGCTGCGACCGTGAGAAGCAGGGCTACCACGACCAGGAGGAGGGCTGGAAGTGGGGAGGCTGCTCGGCCGATGTCAAGTACGGAGTGGAGTTCTCGCGGCGCTTCGTGGACGCCCGGGAGATCAAGAAGAATGCACGGCGGCTGATGAACCTCCACAACAATGAGGCCGGGCGAAAGGTAGTGCAAGTATAAATCACTAAATAAGAATGCTTAAAATAATGTCCATCTAGTCTAATTTTAAAGTGTACACGAGCAGAAATGATTAAACAAACTCCTGTACTTTACACTAGAGTGTTTTCATGCGTGAGTGTGGAAGTGTGACAGAAACAGGAGACTTGGCAGATACAGCAGCCAGATGTGGAGCTGTGCCACAGTCCTACAGTCCATTCACTGAATTACTACGCATTAAGTCAGGATAGAGGATATTACTGCAAGTCTCTCTTTTTTCCTTTTCTCAGCTGCAGCAGCAACGACCGCACTTCTGCACCGCTGCACAAACTGGACCAACCAAACTCCCCCAGCATGTGACAGCCATTTTTAAAGGGGGCAGGGATAATGCTCTGGACAAACAAGTCGCACGAGCTTTGTCACTCAAAAATGCATCGACTGTAAAAATGAGCGCTCAGTCACCTGTCATTTTTGTCATCTGAAAATATTTATATGGCATAATAATACAAATCTGGCTCAGACCGCATTGTAACTCTATATGTGCACAGTTGCACAACAGCTCTGGTCAGTTTTCTCGGGCTGTCACGCCATTTTGTGGTCTGAGGAAAGGTAAAGTTAATTAGAGACTACAGCTTTTGGGGTATGAGTTATTTTCCCCAGGTTTCTGACATAAAGTTGGCACACTGGTTAGTGTGCTGAAAGTTGAAATGCCCACAGAAAGCCTGGCTTAGGAGAAGAGACAGATTCTGTGTGATTACTATTAACTAACTCAGGAAGACAAAAAGTTTCAAACTGTTGCTTTTGATTTATAAAGACCTAACCTGTACTCTTTCTGTGATCAGATCCTAGAGGAGAGGATGAAGCTGGAGTGCAAGTGTCACGGTGTATCTGGTTCCTGCACCACTAAGACCTGCTGGATCACCCTGCCCAAGTTCAGAGAGATTGGCTACCTGCTCAAGGAGCGCTACAGTGAGGCGGTTCAAGTGGAGCCTGTGCGGGCTTCGCGGCTCCGCCAGCCCTCCTTCCTGCGTCTCAAAGAGGCTCGGGGCTACCAGAAGCCCACAGACACTGACCTGGTCTACCTGGAGCGTTCGCCCAACTACTGCGAGGAGGACACAGCTACGGGGAGCACGGGGACAAGAGGCAGGCTGTGCAACGGCACCTCGACCCACACGGACAGCTGTAACGTGATGTGCTGCGGCCGGGGTTACAACACGCACCACTACACCCGCGTCTGGCAGTGCAACTGCAAGTTCCACTGGTGCTGTTTCGTCAAGTGCAACACCTGCAGCGAGAAATCAGAAGTTTTCACCTGCAAGTAGGGAACAAGGAAGTGAGGGCTTTGGGTGAGGATGGAGAGAATGGACAAGGGCGGGAGGTAAGGAGATCTGACAAAGTGGAATTTGAAGTGAAGGACTTGGAAGTATTTATTCAACATTTTGCACATTTTGACATCCTATTTGGAATTCTTTGAAGGAAGGAAAAAAAGACAGACGTGAGATGGAATATGAGGTTTGGAGAGTTTTGGGAAAAACAAACATGAACATTTCAGAAACATGTTTGCTTGCGTACTGGTACAAAACAGACATGAAACAAGACATGTCGCAGGTGAAAGGATTTGATGTTCTCTTTTTGCCTCCAGAAAAGCAACACATTGAAGACAACATCTTGCAAAAAAATGTAGCTTACAGACGTCACGCATGAGAGAAAAGGCAACAAGGACTTTTGGGATCTTGACAAGACTTTTGTTGCACTCTAACTGGAAGCTAAAGTGCTTCAGACTGCCGTGAAAGAACAGCAGCTCCTGATGAAGACTGAAAGACGGCAGTGGAATACTTTTAACTGTACGCTCACACTGTATTCTGTTTGAACACTGAAAATAAAACAAAATTATTTATGTAAAAATATCAAAACTTTCAAACTGTAAGTCTTATAGGATGGATAGCAAATCCAGCTGCGCTAATGTTTTTCCTCTTTTATGATCTTCAGTTGCTACTGATACATTTCATGCTGGGAGTAACGGCCACTAAACAGCTAAATTTCATTTTTATTCATTATCAGTGGTCAGCGGGGTACTTTACTGTATATTCATTCTTTTTCTTTTGCACTCACATAGTCACATTTCTTCCTTTTTTTCACTGAACATTAGAAATCTGGGGGGTTGGTGCCGACCTCTCTCTCATGGACATATTCCCCCCTGGGGCCCAGACCCTTTGTTACACCAAGAGCCAAAGAGGCAGAAACCTCTGACATACTATTTTAAGCATCCAACTTGTCAGTTTCGGCAAGCACTTGCAACCCTGACTGTGTTTGCCGTTTTGTTTTCGGAGGGCTCTCGACTTGTGAGAAAAGCGTGTAAGCCTCAGTGGAACTCCATAGAGGTGCAATCAGGTTCAGATACATCCAGCATTCCCATGAACAGCAGAGATGTGGAATTCCACATCGTGGCCTCTGCTTACACAAGGCCTTCCAGCGCGGTTTAGGCCTGCCTGGGTGGATGGCATGTGCTCCAACCACACAGAAGGGGGTATGAGAGGATCAAAGGCCTCAAAGCTATTTTTGGACAGCACCCTTAATGTATTCAGAAATGTTTATTTAGGCTTTATATAACTTACAAAACAATTTGAAGAGTATATTTTTATATGAGGAATGTGGCACTTTATGTCATTTATAGATGGGAAACAAAGTCACTATTTACCAGTGTTTTCTAATGTCATTGTATTCAGATTTGAGAGCTATAAATTATTTGGAATTTATGTCTTTGATCAAAGTTCCTCAGTTGTAAATACTCCACGTGTTTATCGCCTTAGCCCAGATTGTCCATCTCGATACGATCCTTCATGATTCAAAGTAGCTCACAAAAGTTGACTGACTCATCGAAGTGTTGCAAAGTCCAGGAAATCTTGTTAAGTATTTGAGTAAATACATGGAAGTTGCTAGTAGATTGCGCATTGGAAATTTTCTGTGTTTCCAGTTGTCTTAATGGCGCTTTCGGGAACAAGGAGCAGCTAAAGGCGCAGTTATAACTTCAAATACAGCTAATTTAAGTTTATTTGTCCCGTGGCTAAAACAAACTCTGAATCACTTACAAACATGGACAGTTGTATTTTTTCTTTTTTACCAATAAAATCTGAGCATCCTTTTATTTATGCCTATTGAGTTTTGTGTCACATCTGGCCTTTATTGGCCTTATTCAAATCATTACAAAAAGCTGTTTGTCACACACACACAATACTTTATTAGGCATTAAGTAAACATATCATTTAACCGAGACATGAAGCATGTACTTTACACCCTGACATAGTGTTTTTGCTTCAGGTAAATATCAAACCAGAAGGCACAAATACAATATAGTAGAGGCCTACGGAATAAAACGCTGATATGGGAAACACAAGAACTTCTGGCTTTGACTGATGTGGTGCTAATGTGTTAGGAGGTGAACAGACGGCTGTGGCCATGCCACCTCATTCAGCCCGGCTGACTCGCACAGCCTCTTTCCTGTGGGGCTGAAAAGCATTGCAGCCAGCCAGTCGAGCGCAAGTAACAGCTGTTTTGTTAGCTGTCTGAAATCCTGGGGACCGGAACCACATAAGCTCCCTTCACTATACCGGAGGATTGAGGGGAGAGTCCAGCCGATTGTTTCAATACATTTTGTCATTAAAAATCAGAGGCAGAGCAAACAGGGTGGAGCAGGGTGTGGGCAGGCCCATAAAGCGCTGCATTGTTGAGGTGTCAGGACCATTCAGCTTATCCAGCAACAGGAGGAGCAGGGAGGGATGTCATTCTGCAAACTAATGCTTCTGGTCTGATTCACTCGCTCGTTCATCCACTCACTCTTCGGACGCACACTTTCAGTACGCTCTCACCCATCGACTACTGCTCCGCGATCACTATCACTGATCAACAGAAGCACACACTCACACACATGCAGCTACAGCTAAAGAAGAAGTACAGTATTTACTAAATCTCTTTAAAAAAAAAAAAAAGTCAGTGCTGTGTGCAATGCAGTGTGGTAAAACTCAAATACAGCTCGCTCGGAGAAGAGAGAAGCAGTCCAAGGTGTAAAACATGAACTCAATCATGTGAGTTTAAAGGTAGTTAATGTCCTGTGACGTGTGCTTTAAGCCCTCGTGCCGTATTTATCTATAGGACTGAGCAATAGGATAGAAAAAGAAGATTAAGAGTGAGAAGATGAAGAATAAGATGAAACTCACTCGACTATGTTGAGTATAAAACTCATTTCTGTTAGAAGCTTAAGAAGCGTTGCAAAAGCAAGCAGAGATACAGTGACAAGCTCATGCTGTACTGCACTGATTTTAAATTACAAAACATGCATAGTTTGTTATTATTAGTTTTAGTATTGCATTCTGCACTTAGATGGTCTTAGTTTCTAATATTAATAATATTATGTCACTCTAGTTACGCAGGTATTTTAAGCATTTGAAGGAGGAACAAAAAAGTCTTTGTCCCTCCAGCAAAGACACCACTGTTTAATTAGGTGAGGCGGTGAGGGGGTTGATTACATCATGTTTTGGTCATTCTCTGTTTCACAGTTACTGCAGAAGTCACTATGGGCCTGGAATTAAACCCACAACCCCTGCTGCTAACATCAGTGTCAGTGAAAAGTGAAAAGCCCGGACACTGTGGTGCTCTTTGTCTTTGGATTAAAGCACAAAGCGTCAGCCTTGCCAAAAGGTACCAGCATGTGCTCGCCTGTCCCAGACTCTTCATTTCCCAGACTTAGGTCAAGACAGAACAAGAGCTCCTGACATCCTGACCTCTGTTATTGTACCAGGGGGACCCCATGTGCCTTTTGTGTGTTAAGAATACTGTAAAGGCCCATCTGAGCATTAATATGGAGGTAGAAAAGTAAGTTATACATACTCTTCTGATAGAAATATCTAACTTGCTAAAGCGCTTTTTTGCTTACTATATTATGGTTTATGGCAGTGCAGCTGTCAGTTTTTCTGGACAGGCACAAAACTTATGTTTGATAGAGGATGAGTCATTCACCCACATATGAAGCTTAAGTATTAGGTAACATTAAGTAGGCTTGTAGCACGATTAGAGTACATGTTCACACAAGCGCATGCACATGTACTTTTTTCCCTTCTAAACAATTACTTTGCATGAAAACCTGCTTGTGGGTTGAGGATCTCCATTCTCCTGGCTGCCTCTCCAAGGTTTTTATGAGTCTTTCCTCACAGGTTTGAGCAGCAAACTCCCGTCGCGCTCCTCCACCAGGAAACCCAGCTCCCTGAGGGCAGAGTAGTCAGCGGGGCCGCGGCGCTCCAGCTCGGCGACCAGCTGTTGGTTCTGCGTGTTGTGTTCCAGGAGGTTCCTGATGGTGAAGATGGCCCACTGGCTGATGACTGGAGGCATCGGGTTAAGGGCAGCAACGCCAGAATTTCATTTCAGACGAATGAAACGAAGACAGGCAGCAGTCGCATGAGACTGCATACGTTAACAAAAACTAAACTAAACAAGACAGCTAAAATGTAGACTCTGGCCTGGTATCTGCCTCGGGTCGCTGAGTACGCAGACAGCCCAACAAACAAACGAGTTTCGCAGACAGGTTATGTTTTGTGATAGAAAACATTCTCAACTCACCCCTCTTAAGTTTCACGCATAAACCCAAAAACCTTTTTTGTTTGACAATCTCCCTCTGAACAGAAACATATACTGACACCGATGTGGAAAAGGTGGGCAGCCTGTGTGTGTGTGTAAGCCTGAATGGGAGGGGGGCATGAGGACAAAGGCTCAGCTCAGACTATTGACCTGGTTAAAAGACAGTTTGGCACAGTTCCCTCTCTTTAGCAAACTAATACCAAGTGGTAGCAGGACGTCCAGCGGGGGCTGAGTATGAGAACGACTCAGGGGTTGAAGCTCAGTGAATAACTATATTCTCTATCAGGGCACTAAAAGCACATCATATGTACACTGCTGGCCCGCAGTGTGAGCAGACCCAGAGTTATCACTGTTTAAGGTGCAATCGAATGCAAACCAACACAAGAGTTGCCAGTGTGTCAAAGAAATTCAAGGGAGTAACAGTTTTACAGGCCACAGTTAGTGGTGGTGGTGTTGGATTGTATCATACTGAGAAGCGTCAGTGGGGGCTGATAAAACATTAGGAACTTATCAAAATGCAATCTAATACAAAAGCACCACTGTGGGCTAAATAATTAGCATAGAATTGAATTAATCTCTCTGACACACTGTCAAGAAAAACTGAACATTATACAGAGAGCTTCACCAAAACTGAATTTACTGCAGGGTGATTGTGTAAGGCTGCATGATATTGTTCTGATGTACAGTGAAAGCAGTGCTTCAGTGTATTTAACAAACTCAAATTCAGCTTGAACGCTTCTAAAAACAAAAGTAGCATTTACCAGCAGCCCAAATGACTCACTGGATGCATCCCATCAGTTGACGCTGTTGAATAGCTGCAGGGAAAGATGAAGTAAAAGGTGGTGAACAAGGCTGTGTTCAAATTTCAACACGTTTGGTCAGCCAGCCTGCACACACTGCAGGAGTTAACCAGCCTTCCTGTGCAGCCAAGTGCCAGAATAAGAGACACAAGGACTAATATAATTTCTAGGCATAAGTATAAACAATCATTTAAATAAACACAGACACACAGATGTGTGTGTTGCTTTTCCACATCAAACAAAGGATACATGGGTTGTTGCTGTCTATGTTGCAGTTGTCCAAGATGAGGGGGATGCCTTCCAGTTCTCGCACCTGAGGAAAACAAATTCAGAGAATTAACTCGTATTTTTATTTATTTATTTATCTGTTTATTATGTCTGTATATGCCATTTGCTTTGTGTTTCTATTACACCATGTATCAAGCTATTCCGTATTCATTGCTTTGATAAAACAAACTCAGGACAATAGAAAACACATAATTACATCTTTGAAAATGTAAGTTTCGATAAACTTCCATAACATTTTCAGAGCAACAGATGAGAGTAGTGTTAACAGGACCAGTAGGTTTTACTTTTACACAAACAGGTCTGATGTTCCTGCTTTCTGTGGTCTGAAAAAAACAAAAATACCACAAGCACAGATTGCCCATTCTCTGTCTCTATCTCAGCACTATTTAAATCTTACGTAGAGACAATTCAGTGAATTGTAGGATTTGGTCAGGCGGTGCAGCCTGGCCACAAGTCACTATTTAAAGACAAAACAAACTACAAATTCATTAAGGAAAGAAATGTACTCAGCCCAAGTGTCCCTGTCCTTAGCAGAGCCTCACATTCATGCAAAAGCAACAGTGTGGTTGTGGGTTAGTCTGCGACCATCACAACAGGGTGATCTGCTCTGTATCATTTGTCTGATTCTATAGGCTTAATTATTGTCTTTGCTCGCTGTTGCCCTCCTCCTGCCGTTGTGGTTACCCTTCAAATACACTGGTGGGAGCTGCAGAACACCACCAAGTGCTGAGTTTCAGAAAATGGAAATGTCATTTCAACTGTCAAAGAAACAAAGTCGCTGACTAGCACAAGCACCCAGGTCTGCATTTTCCACTCACAGAATGATTGTCTGAAGTTGCTTACATTATGTCCAAACCCATAAAGAGATGAATAACAAGCGACTGGACCCTGACTTCAGCCCGGTACATGCAGTTCAGTGCTTTGCATGCACATCTTAAATTACAATCTCTCCCAAAGGTGAACAAAATGACATTTGGTTTACTGGAAGAGATCTCAGTGAAAACAGATATGGGGTGATTTCTGACCACTGACAGACCACAGATCAGCATCCATAAATATTATAGAGAGGCCAACTGAGGGTGGCCATCCCACAAGCATTCCACAAATCTGTTTCTATTAAGTAGGACTGAGTCTATAATGTGCCATAGATAGAGGCCAACTCCTCCCCATCCACTTTATTATCTATCTGTTTTTCATGTTAATAGTGAGACGCTGACAGATGGCGATGGAGACCAACTGATAAAATCACGAGGAGGGAATGTTTCACATTTCAGTGCAAAACCAAGCCGTTGTGTTGAAAGATCTCGTAAGCTTGCAGTCATAGGAACACACAGCCTCACGCTCCATTAGATATTACACTAATTTGCACTTCTCGGTTATTCTCAGTCCTCAGGAGATCGTGTGGTTTGATACAACAGTCCATTACTGGAACTCTAAAGATGCTAATTTAGTGAAGAGAGACATGGTCTGTCAAAGCAAGACCAGCAGGGCCTCATAGACCTCTCACTCTCTTCTTGACCTTTGACCCCATTGTGTTGGACTGATCAAGGGTGCTCACTAAATCTTAAAGAGGCCCCAGATCCCATTAGAGGAGGGACACAGAGTGGTAACTGTCAGTATTAGATTGAAAAATTGTTGTAAATCACTCCATACATTTCCCCTCTTAAAATTCCATATATTTTCCAAACCATAATTTCCTAACGGAACTATAATAGAGCTGCAGTTATTTCCATTACTGAGTAATCTGTCAGTTATTTCTACAACTGATCATTTAATCTATAAAATGTCAGAACATAATGAAAAATGACCACCATGAGTTCCCAGAGCCCACACTAACATCTTAAAATAACTCCTTTTGTTACAAGAAAAGTGCAAAATATGTATATTTTTTTAAAAACACACAAGAAAAAAGCAGAAAATCTTCACATTTTAAGAGGCAGAAAGCAGCAACGGTTAAACTTCTTTAAAATAATTTCAATCAATCAATTGATTATCATAATTGTGGACAGTTATATGTTTTTATTTCCTGACCTGCACAGAAAACCTGTGTAAAATGTATTTTCACTAACTCGGGCGACACTGTTCAACTTTAAGCATATGAATTCACAAATATCCATTCACTCTTCAGGTTTTACAATCATCATTTACACCATGAACGTTGACAATTAATTACTTAATCTGTTTTTTCATCCATTCACCCATCCATCCCAAACCTTGTTCTGGTTGTTAGTATTGCTGTGACAGAGGTTTCCAATCAGTCGGATGAGGTGAGCCTTGAAGCTGATGACAGGAGAAGAGTCTCCGTCTCCACTGAAGGAGAAGTTCTGAGCAGCACTGAAAATATTCTTACTGGCCTTCCCTATGGCGTGCACCTGCTCCAGGAGCTCTGCAGGGAAAATGTAAAAAAGGGATGAAAAGCAGAAAGAAGATGTAGAAAAAGAGAAAAGACACTGAATTTACTTTTAAACCATTACAGCCAATTACTCTGATGGAATCTGATGTCTAGATGAATTTACTTTAGACATGTTTAAGTACCAATTAAGGGATTTGTGTCAAACATTGTTTTCTGTGGGTGATTTGATGGGAATCTGGATCTTCCACAGCACCATGTCAAAGACTGCCTATGGTATGAAGAGACATATTTACTCTACGACGGCCAAATCTGACCCACAGACTCCAGTTGTGGATCTGATCGGAGAGGCTGTGTGAGTGTGTGATTTCATTTACCAACAGTGGTCACTAGAAGGTCAGGATGGTCCTGTAGGAACATGAACTGCCTGTTGTCTGAGGTCATCTCACACAGAACGTCCAGCAGACTGATCACTGTCAGCGCCTCCTGCAGGACCTACAGGGGATTACAACCAACAGGTGTCAGCCACACGAAGAAAGGATGTTTGAGATATTGCTTTGGGGGAAAAACTGGCTCTTTGGCAGTGCTAATGTATTAAAAAATGAGAATGTGGACTTTTAAAATAAAACTGAAAAAAAGTCTGTCAAAAGTTTAAAATAGTTCAAATCAAAGTCCTTAGATGTAGTTTATCTGCCCGTCTGTACCTCATCACTGGAAGCAGAACCAGTGGCAAGTGTCAGCACAGCTCCACAACCTTCCTGGAAGGAGCTAGCCAGGAAACGAGCCACGCTGGCTGGAACGCCGCACTCCTCTGAGTCCTCCTCCCTCAGCTGGGCAAAGAGCAGCTCTAGCAGAGTAACTCTGAAAAACACAAATGTGTAGAACACCTATTAGTATTAATCATCATCTTTATCTATCTGTACTTGATAGTATTGTGTGTGTGAGGGTTAACTTTTCTGGGTGCATCACTGGTTAACCAGAAGCAGAATCACGGGTCTGGATTCAGAAAAGTCTTTTAACAGAGATTTAACAAGACTGTCTTTATCAGCACATCAGTTTCTGTGAGAGATATTAGATCCATCCTGACACATCTTATTCATCTTTCTGCATCTGTCTGTCACTGTGGTAAAAGTAAAGTACCTGTCATGGTGAGACATCCCTGAGTACATGTTCTCCACCAGAGCTGAGGACTTGAGGAAATGCTGGGTTGCAATGAGAACTCTGTAAATTCATAAATACCACATTAAAACTTCACAGCAGAAAATCAGTCAGGAATCCCTAAAAAATTAAACACAAACTGTAAACTCTTACACGATACTCTTATACACACTTACGTCCAATCCAGATCAGGCTGAGTCCTACACAGCTCCATCACCCTCAGTGCCAGCTCGATGTTCTGCGGCTCAGACAGTTCTTCCACCTTGGCTTCATCCAGACACGTGTGGAAAACCATAGAGGCGTAGTTCACCGTCTTCTCATCATCAACGCTGAGCAGCTGCCTGTTCACACATGTCTGGGTTTAGTCATTGTGAGGGCAAAGACTTCAAATAAAGAAGTGCTGTTTAAATTATAATGATTTCACAATCTTCTACAAATAGTGTTGTTTACGCGTGTGCCATTGTGTCACAAACACAACTTACAGGAGAAGATTTGGGAAGCTCAGCTGCCAAATGTTATCTTTACACATTTGGTTTCCCACAGCTAAGTTACCGAGGAACTGGATTCCACAACGGAGAGCTGGAAGATGCGGCAAAATTAAGATAAACAGGTTAATGTGAATAAGGTTTACTTTGAAGAACATCCCATTTTATTTCGGATAAATGATCCAATTTAGGACTTACGTTCAAAGATGCCATCTCTGCTCTCCAAATTTGTGTTCCGAAGGAAACTCAGAAGTTTCAGGGTTACGTCAACGAAACCAAGTTCCCTGGATGAAAAAGAGAATTCAATTATTTTGTGCTTACTGTATGTTTAGTAGATTCTTTGCTTATTTCTTTGGTAAAAGAACTCCAGAGTGTCTGGAGTTACCTGAGCAGACTCTGGTTGCGTGTGCTCTGGACGCAGGAGTTCCTCTGGGCTCTGAAGCACTCAGCAATCAACTGCAGCTGCAAGGTCACAGACTGCAGGTCCTCATCTTCTCCGCTGGCAGCCTGCAGGTCCTCACTGAGCCTGGTCAGGACCTTCAGAAGACGGGAGAACGCCTGCTCTTCCACGGCATCCCTGAGTCACACAACAAGAAAAAGGAAGACAGAAATTTTAAGGTGTAGTCCAGTGTTTCCTAAACTGGGAGGGGGAATATGGTGTGAAACATAAGTTTTTTTTCACCGCAGAGAAAAGTGTAGCTAATGACAGTTAGCTTCCACAATTGCTGAGACAATGGCATCAATAACTAATAGCTGTACCTGTGCTTTTGCTGCTATGACAATTCAAAATGTCTGCTGTAAGTGATGTAAATAGCTATCGTCATTGTCAGCGTGTAACAGGAGAGCCGTGTTGAATTAGCGTCTATAAACTGCGACGCTCATATAGCTGAATAAACGTCCAAACCTACATTTTATTAAGACAGTAACCAAATTAAACTAGCCTCAGTGATAGTAGATAACGAGTCAGTTCACTAGCCATGACATTTGACACTGCGTAGTTAACGGCTGGACATCGGGCTAGCTTAGCCGGTAAGCTAACACCCTCAGTTTCCGACCCAAAAAATATATAAATGACTTTGTCCGCACCTGAATTCCCTGTCCCGCAACGCAGCCGTAAATGTTTTCATAACCTGCAAGTGCTCGGGGCAGTGTTTTTCATTCAAAATGCCGGCGATAGACGCTGAGATGTCCAAGTTGCTGTTGGTGAGAGCTGCCATGTTTGCCTGCTTCAAGCGTGTGGGCGGGACTTCCGGAGAGAATCTCTGACGCGCTATTGGTCCAATCCGGGACGAAGGCGGAGTCAGAGCATGTGCTGCTGTTTTCACTCAGTCTCCTGCCCACACACTGCTGTTAGAGACCATGAGTAAGACCTGTGAAGTGTCAGTGCCGTCAATAGAGAGAACCAGGAGTCGAAGTAGGAGGAAATGTTGTTGGATTGTTTCTTATTTTAGGGGTGAGGGGGTCATAGCACTTTATTTGGTTCAAAATCAGTTGGTGGGGCCCACTAACCCCCCAAATTCTGAGCAATTTGTGATACTATACTACCTGTTTGCTGTAAAATAACAGTCTGTAATGGCTCCATAATTTGATCAAACACAAATCCATTTAGTTGAAAGCACAAGCATGAAAGCACAAAGCTGAAATATGATATAAAATCCCTTAACTGGATTTTAGGGCCCCTCTGAGAGACAGATTGATCTGAGACTTTGTCTTGCAGCCAAATAGAAACACAGACAGACTTGAACATGAGATGAAACATAAAAAACATGATGCAATACATTAAACATGTAATTAAATGATGCTAACACATGTACTAAAACTTGCACACAAGCTGCAGTAAAAGAAAATGCATCAAACATCAAACTTGGAGTATATCCAGCCATCATCACCCAGTGCAATCATCTCAGTTAAAACAGTGTCACCACTTCTCATGCTATATTTCTGAGACTGAAGTCTTGCACAGGCTGTAAGTTACAGCTGCACCCACATCTGAGATCCATTCACCTAAAGCAGCGTTTGAAAGATCTGAAGATCATTTCATTTCATTGAGCCCAGACAAGTTTGTGGGACAATTGTTGCAGCTGTAACAACAAAAGCCACAGGACAAGCCTTTGGGATTTCCATGTCGAGTGGCAAATGTTAGATTACAGGATTTTCCTCCATAAGGTTGTCCCCTGTGTTTTCACTGGCTGGGCACAGCACAGCAGTGGTGAAAGACAGATCGATGTGGAAGAGAGTAGATTATGGATGGTAAGAGGTAACCACCTCAAGCAATTTGTCAGCTTTAAGATGAGGTATCCCAAGAACCAAACATTCCCAGTATAGGATTCCCATTATTCATTCTTTGAGCAGAATAACTGGAAATATCCTCACAAACTGGAAGTGGTATGGTATGATGGGGGAATCTGAAGAGTTGAGTTACAGGAAAAACAGTACATCCTATCAGGTTTTAGTTATTCTGGAAACCTCAGTTATGCTAACTAGAAGATGGCTGGTTTAGTCTGCAGTGGTGCTGTAGCTGCCTTCAGCACAAAACATGAACACAAATAACTGCACTGAGTCTTTATTATTCACAGATGCTCGTACAGTCTGACAGTAACAAAACAGTCAATGTTGAAAGCAAGTCCGTGGATGAATCATTTTATTATCAAATGAAGCATGTTACATCTGGTTTGGTCAAAACAGACGAAATGGAGTGAACATCAAACAGTTCCACAGGTTAACCGGCAGTCGATCATAGTGGCACTCGTGACAACAAAGTCTGAATTCAAATTAAACACAGAAGACAGTGGTTAAGGAGACGACAGCTGGCTATTACCCTGCTAATCTACGATTTTATTTGATTCTTCTCTTGTAAAAAGGCATGTAACATCTGGGTATCAAGTGAGAAATGTGGCTGTTTTGTTGTTTGAAAAATGTCTTTTTAGCCATGCTAGCAGAGTGGCTCTATGGGTGGCAGCTGTTACGTGGATTGCCTGCT
The DNA here is from genome assembly GCA_033238685.1 of Lates japonicus. Lineage (NCBI taxonomy): Eukaryota > Metazoa > Chordata > Actinopteri > Centropomidae > Lates > Lates japonicus. The sequence goes on from BRZM01000058.1 coordinate 2,274,569, forward strand.
CCCCAGAGGATTAACCTTACTGGACTTTGGAATTCAGTGCATCTGTGCTTGAAATCTTACAAGCAACACCATTAGCCTTTTGTTTTTTAATGTTCAAAACTATATTTAAATAATATTTGCTAAGTTAGCTTAGCTCAGAACCAGAACTCAGAGATAAAGACGTGGATGATGACAACATTGCGATGGGAAATGATCCCTGACTTGACATAGTTCATCGCCACCTCCAGCACAAGATCCTTGGGGCCAATGATGGGCTTCACCTGCTGAACAACACCTGAGGGGAGGACACAGATTGGTTAGCATGCAGTATACTAGGACTGACTGCCTGATTCCAGGTGATACCCTTCCCTCTTACCCATAATCATGCCCTGGTGGGTGCGCTTCACCACGTCAAAAGACAACTGTTGGTCCGCGGCCACGATTTCAAAGAAAACATCGGTTGCACCGGGGAGAGGAGCAGGGTTAGCCGCCACAACTGTCCGCAGGAAAACTATTTCTGTTGGAAGAATTGGTTTAAAAGTTTTTATTAGTCTGATAGAGGCAAACCACAAAGCGCATTCAGTTCTTCAAGTCACATATTTATGCTACGATTAAACAATTGCTCTGTGGGTTGAAATATGTAATTGAATCTTATGCACTGTGGCAGGTTGGTGGGTGGAAAGTTTTATTTCAATGAGGCTGCAAATAAGTTTAGAATTTGCTATTACAAGCTACTGAGTTAAATAATATGATACAGAATACTAGAACAAATTCATGCTGGCATCACAGACACATGCATACAGTCATATGCATCTGTGAATGTTGCAGCAGAGCCATGTCTGGTCGTACCCTCTGGTCCACTGAAGTCTCTGAAGGTTGGCAGAGAGAGGACCGTGTGGGTGATGAGGTGGACGGGGTCCAGAGAGCAGCCGATGTCATTAGGTTGGCAGGCCTTAACACAACGCGCGCCGACTGAAACATCCCGTCTGGATATGAGAGGGACAGACAGACGTGAAAAAAAAAACAGTATTCATGACCAAAGGAAGAGGAACACAGGCTTACAGATACACACAATCTACACACTACACAGCAGTATTGTGACCAAAACTCTACAGTTGAGTTGAGCAAGAAGAAACCTGGCAACACCTGAATAGCCCCATAGACCTCTATGGTTAACCGAGCGACGGGTTCCTTAAGAAGAGGCCAAACCCTGGAATCACAAACGCGAGGGTTCCCCAGTGTGAAGACAGTAGCGCTTTCAAAATACAACCACAGAAACTGCAGTGAGAGCAGAGCCATGTAATTAGCAGCAAGCAGGTGAGTCCAAGTTGTTTCGCTGAAAGCTGGAGGCCAAAGCCACAGAGATGATTGTGTGGTATCCCACAACCGTGAAACGCCACCAAGGAAAAACGGGCTGGTAGAAACCCAGTGGAGGGTATGTACTGTAAGAATGAATGTCACTAGATTTGGTCCAATGACATCATAGTCACATTGTAGAGGAAGGAAAAACAGCAAAATTTTGACATGAGCAGGAATAGATTCAGCAGAAATGCATTTCCAAACGACTGTATCACGTCTTTCCAAAATAAGAGTATAAAAATATGTACTATTATAATTATTATTCAGTATTTCTGCAGTTAATGCAGCATATTGGAAATGATCCAAAGCTCCTGGGAGAATATCTTAGCATTTTCAATCAGCTCTATATGCACCAAACCCTAAAAACCACCAGGAGGAAAGTGGAACGGTGGAAAATTTGCCTGGTTGCATTTATCCAGCTGACCAACACACAGCTTCTGGCCTTTTTGGTATCATTTACAGCAAAATTAGCTGATAACCACCCAATACCAACACTAAAAACACCATCCATCATATGAGCTGTAACGCCGCCCCACCACTAATTTGAGCCCCCATGCTGGCCGGGCCCCAGGTGCCCATAAATAAGTGCCACGCTTATTTTTCTTGCTGTCCGCTAAGGCGAGGCCTGTTTGATCTTATGGTGAGACCGCTTGGAACAGATCATAGGAAAAATAGGTTTCTACATTAGAAATGACCGCAGCGGAGGAAGCACGAGAGTAGTGGCAGAAACCATTGCCCATGTGTATGTGTGTGTTTGTGTGTGTGTGCGTGTGTGTTCAAATATTAAAGAGCGAAAATCCAATCCAAAATTTTTATCTGTCACTTTTTAATTCCAAATACATAGAAAGTACAAATAACGGGGAGCTGCTGCAGAGGCATGAGGTAAACACTTAATGCACATGAACAAGAAACTGACAGTGTTGTAGAAATCTTCAGCAGCTAATGAGCCCCATCTAGTGGTAAGAGAACATATTAATATTCCTACTGCTACATTATGTCCTTGAATAAATAACAACAAACAGCTGAATTAAATGTGAATGTGTGTGTGAATGGTTGTTTGTCTGTATTTGTTGGTGATCTGTCCAGGGTGTACCCCGCCTCTCACCCCAATGTCAACCCCTGCGACCGGATAAGATACGAGTATCTATAAGAGTATAGATGATGGACACTTTGAGTGGTCAGAAAAGCGCTCCAGGAAGTATGAATATGACTCCAGGAAATCATGTTTCCTGGTATGAATTTCCCAAACTGTTCTGTAATTGTTTGGTTATTCTCAGTAATCCGTTTTATCCGTATATTAAATATCTAACTCTGGCTTTCCATCCAGAGTATAACAGCAGTTAATGAGAGACAATGTGGCACTCAACAAGAATTATAGATTGGAGCCCAGCATAAAGAAAAGAATGGATGACAATGAAAGCCATACATGAATGATGAGTACGAATCAGGGACAGACTAGGATTATTCAGAATTGACCCTTTAAGATGAATATGGCAGTGGTCTGAAGGCTCGGATGGGCTGCTCGTGTGTGACAAACACAGCGATCTTGGCCATGTACAGATGTGCTGTCCTGTAACGAATGAGCCTCATCTCCACGGTCAGAAAGAAGTCCCGGGGTTCAGACAAGTTGCGCCGCAGTGAGATCACTCCCCCGTGGGCCTGCTGCTGCACCACGAAGTATCCCTCCTCGTCTCCGGACACTATCTTCAGCAACATCTCGTCTCCTGGGACAGAATTGGAGGGTCCCATCCGGAAGATGTCGGCGGGGACGGGGGCGTTGGTGGGCAAGCTGATGTTGTAGAAGGAGATTCTCAGCGGGAGCAAGAAACACGACGCAGGGTCGTGCGTGAACTCGCAAGTTACGCGCTCGCAACGGCTGCAAAGGGAAAAATGAAAGGGAGGGCTCATTGGATGGAGGGCGGAAATGGGTTGCACACATGGGTGGAAAGAGATGCTTAAAGAAGGAGAGGACAGATGGAGGGTGAGACAGGAGGAAAGCTGTGGGCACACAACAGTCCCACAGCTTTCATTTCAACAGCTCATCAGAAACAAGTCAGCTCTCACCCCTGTGCTGCTTGCCGGAAGTTTGGAGGACACTTGAAAGACAGGCAGCGAAATCCTCCCTGGACGTTGAAGCAGCTCTCGGAGACAGAGCAGGTATGGCTCCCAGCTATACATTCATCAATGTCTGAAAACACAGGAGAACAAGAGGTCACTCCTACGCTGTGATTCTGAGACGCTTCATAAATACTACGGGGGTTAAGGTTCGTCTGCTGACCTTGACATGTGCGTCCATTGGGGGCCAGCGTGTAGCCAGTGGGTGGGCAGCTGCAGTAGAAGCTCCCTGGGACGTTGGAGCAGCGGTAGGAACACACATGACCTCCAGCAGGGAGAGCGCACTCATCGATATCTGAGAGGAGAAAATTTCCAGTAAATTTCCATGGGACGTTAAGTTGGGGAATTTTGGAAATTTGAAATTTGGGGTAATTTATACAAACTGTATCATAAACAAACATAAACACTTTGTTTTGTCTTTAGCAGACATGCTGCAAACTGATACAAATTTTTAAAATGTACATTTCTGACTTAAATTTATTTGTGGGTAAAACTTTAATTCTTTCATTGAACAACAAAAAAACATGACTGTTGAATAAAATAAACAAACATGGTGTTAGCTAGCTTATATCTGATTTACCAGCTAGTTAGCTACTGTTAAAACACATTTAGATTTCTTTTTTTGCTCATTTAACTTCAATACCATTGATCCAATATATTTACCACAGTAATATCATCTAAATGTAGTTGACTGGATGTAGTGTGTGGGCTCAGATGCAGTAGCGTGGCTGTAGTGAGCAGGATTTTATAGATGATCTGTGCATGTGATGGAGAAATGCTCAGTGATGGGGAGAAATTCAACTGTATTTACATTAAATCTTTGCATTTTCCAGTTTATTCCCATATATTCCTGTTAATTCCAGTGGAACGTTTCCAACGTTGAAAATTCCTGCAATTTAGCAGCCCTAGTTAGCATCACATGACAGCAACAGATGTGGCTGCGTCACTCAGCACTGTAACAGTACCTTCACATGTAATCCCATCGAGGTCACTCAGCTGGTAACCGCGGCGACAGTAGCACTGGTAGGAGCCGTAGACGTTGGCACACTCCTGGCTGCAGGGGTTGGCCTCACACTCATTCACATCTGGGAAAAGTCACAAAATGTTTCAGCTCAGGGATAATTAAAGTCTTGATGAATGAATGAATGAGATGAGTTGAAAAGTGCGTTTACCATCACAGTTTCTGCCGTCGTGGGACAGTTTGAAGCCGGTGGTGCAGCTGCACTGGTAGGACCCCTCTGTGTTCTCACACCTGTGGGCGCAGAGTCGTCCAGGATAATGCCTGCACTCATTGATATCTATAGAACACAGAGGACAGGTCATGAATTACAGACTCTTTTCTCTGATATATGCAGGACACAAAAGTATAATTAAGACAGAGAGATAGTGGTAAATACCTTCACACAGTTTGGTGATGCTGTTGAAGATGAAGCCAACCCTGCACTCACAGCGGTACGACCCCACAAGGTTCACACAGCCGTGGTCACCACACACATTACCTGTCCGACACTCATCTACATCTGAAAGAGAAGAAATGAAGGCGAGATACTTTGATTTCTTACAGCGTACAAACACAATAATGAGGACTTTAAACACATCAGATTCATTTATCGTGACAGTACCAACCTTCACAGCGCGTGCCGTCCTCAGTGAGATGATAGCCTCGTCCACAGGTGACCGTGTTCCTGCGGCAGGTGTAGGAACCCACTGTGTTGATGCAGGTGTGGCCGGGCAGGCATGGACTGCTATGGGCCACACACTCATTTATATCTAACCAGACGAAACAAAAAAAAACCCATTCATCAAGCAAGCTCACCTTTTACCTGTGGAAGTTTTTTATTTGATCGTGACACCAAACTCACCGATGCAGCTGCCGGCAGCGTCCTGGATGAAGCCGTCAGCACACCTCTCCTTTGGGTGGCAGCGGAACGAGCCCGCTGTGTTGGCACAGGTAAAGTCTGGTCCACAGTTATGGGTCCCCAAAGCACACTCATCAATGTCTGAAACATGCAAGATGAGATATTCTGATAACATCTTGTAAAGAGGATGCCTTGGATTTTTTTTATAATTTGAGTATAATTGCAGGATTAAGGGGATGTTTGTCTCTCTTATGGCAATTACAGCCACCTCTATCCTCTATCCTGACTTGTTACCTTGGCAGCTGTTGTTTTCTCTGAGTTCATATCCTGTGCCACAGCCGGTTTCCCTCTGACAGCGAAAGGAGCCCTCTGTGTTAATGCAAATTTGGCCGAGGACACAGTTGTGACTGCCCGTCAGACACTCGTTAACGTCTGTGGGGAGAAAAATCTGTGTATTAAAGCTCTTAGAGGAGACTGTGCCGTTAAATTGTGTTTTCATGGTAAATAAACAAGATTGTACAGCCATGCTAGCAGCTCTGAGAGGTACAGATTAGCATTAGTTAGCATGCTAACGTGCTAATTAGCACTAAACGCAAAGCTTTATACTTCTATTCCACATTTCAACGGCAATTATTATACTTTTTACTCTACTAGCTACATTTATCTGACATTTTTAGATACTTTAGATTAATATTACAAAATATAACAAACAAATAAATTAAAATGTATTATTTTAAGTCAAAATGAAATTTTATTTTAAGTATTTTAAGCGCCATCTTTAACAGCTACAACATTTAGGTGATGAGATGGGCCATTGTGCATGATGAATACTTTTACTTTAGGTACTTAAAGTGTATTTTGATGCTAGTACTTTTCTACTTAAGTAAAAGTTGGATTTGGGAGTATTACACCACACTGTGATATGGCTATTTTTTACCTCTGAGTACTTCCACCACAATATATACATTAAAATATTAGTATTGCTTTAAAATAGACTTGAAAAATTTTATCTTATTACTAAATTTCAAGACCTGCCCTGTCATCCATGGACCCACTTCACTAAGTGCTGATAATTCCAGGTGATTTGTGGTTAAGTCCTGTCTCCATTTACATTACTTACCCTCACAATTCACTCCATCCTTTTTCAGTTGATAACCATCGTGACAGGCACATGTACCGTTACCTACACACAGCTGGGAGCAAGTGGAGTCTGAAAAAACAGCACAGAGACAATTAAAGACGTCACAGGGCGCAGCGTGTGTCCTAGATCACAGGAATCATGTCACTGGCTGATGGAGGATGCTTAAGCCTCTTACAGATCTTATTACAATGAAGGAGATCACATTAAGATGTGAAGGTGCCAAACCTTTACAGGAATCCAAGTCCTCTGGAGGCTTGGTAGTGGCGCTGGGCTTAGGCTCTGCTGTTGCTGGAACTATAGAAAAAACACTTCACGACTTTACCGTCAACACAATCAAATTCCCAGCATAACTAAAGGGGACAGGGGTCAAACAAAGTACAACTCCACAAACCTCTGTATGCTCTTATCACTCTGGCCTTTGCTCTACATGACTAAGACAGCGACTTGCTTTTCCTTCACACATCGAGTGTTTTTGCAGATCACATGTTAGTGCTTTTCACCTGAGGCCAGCCTGGCGACAAAAACTACAAGCTGTGACAAGTCACCATTTGGCAGAGTGTCTGCTGCTTGGCTCGCTGAATACTCCTGTGGCCTCGTCTGTCTGTCTCTCTGTCTGTCTGTCTGGCTTGTGGGAAGCAATCTGCTCCACAGCTGCCACACCAAGGCCATTTATCCAGCCCTTTATGGAAACAGTGCTGCTCTACATGAAACCTCTACATGAGTGTCAAGGCTCTGCTCCCAGGGCTAATAAAATCACATTATGCTAAAAGTCATTTAGCACCTAATGTGTGCAAATGGCCACGTATATTGACCCTTCCACTGACTTGAGACATGATAAGACAGAGTGGAAGCAAATCAACAAACAAAAGACTTGACGGCAAAAGGTTACTCTGGTCTTTTACCTTCAGGATTTGGTTTGACTTCCTCTGTTGTGTTTTTGCCGCAGCAGGTTTGAGCTGTGTACACACACTGTCTCCCCAGCAACAGACCCTGAAGCTCGCAGCCCAAACCCCGGCTCGCTGCCATCAGGCCGAGCACACAGCAGTCACAGCACATCTGCGCAGGGAGACGGAAAAAAAGAAGAATTAATCAACTCTCAAACATTGCGTTCTCGGAAGAAATACTTGCTTTGTGATGATTCATAAAGGGCTTAGCGAGCTGTCTGTGTGTAAAGGTCGAAGATATTGACATCAGGAGAGAGAACCACCTTTGAGATTTGAGTTTCCCAGGGGTCTCCTTGGAAGAAGGGCCTCTCACAGGCCCCTTGATTGTGGGCCAAACTGATGCCATTGTCGCAGAGATTTTCTAGCACTGCTGCTGCACAGCACTGCTCCTGGGCGATCCTGGAAATAAACAGCAGAGATTTAGCACGAAACCTCATCCAGGGCAGAAACAGCTCTCTTCGCTCTGAGGACAGAGCTGGATAGTGGATTTGTGTTGTGATACCTTGCAACAATAAGTAACCTATTTTAGTTATTTACATATAAACTAAGTGTATAATACAATGTAGAAAATTCTCTGTTTTGCTCTTTCCAGTAGCTCTCTTCTCCTGCCTTTCTTTCCTTTGCAAATGCTCCCTCCTCTGACCTCCATGTGTCGACCAGGTGTTCCTCTATTTCATCAATCACCACCTCTGTGTTCTTAGAGTCAAACAGGGCCCTTTAGTGTTAAAAATGCTCCAGGGGGCCACTTAACGCCTGTACTTATTACGTAGTTATTATGTGGCAAACCTCCCCTGCAGCAGGACGGATGGTTGAGGGGCTGGGGAGATGATTTGCGGTCCGCAGCCCCCCCCGGGGGGTATTTCCTGCTTTTAAAGATACCATTACAAACACTGGCCAACAGGATGATCACTGCAATCCAGTGTGATAACACTGGCACCCCACTGGACCACTGAACAATAACCCAACCCTTTGTGGGGTCACAAAACTATTTCATACCGATCAATAATGCCGGTTGAGTAACACTTTACAATAATCCTCAGGCATTCCCCTCCTGGACCCCCTGTGCTGACCCTTCCTCGGCCCTTGGGCCACGGACGGATGACTCAACGCTCCTACTGGGATCAGTGGGCCCCTGAGCCAGACCCTCTGTTTTACATGATGTTAACACTGCTGGTTGAGAAATCAGTCAAATGACTACAAAGATCCTCAAAATGACAACAAACAAGAGACTCAAAACAACTGCAAAGAGACAGAAAACAACTATGAAGAGACTCAGAGCAGCTACAGAAAGATTAAAAACAACCACAAAGACATTTAAAACAGCTACAACAAGACTCAAAACTACTACAAAGGCACAAAATGACCACAAAAAAGATGCAAAACAACCAAAAAGATGTCTCTCTGAACCTGAGTCTTGCTCTAATGTCTGTGTCCAGGGAGCCGTCTATGCCTGGGCCCCACGACGAGACCCTGCAGAGAACCAAGGTCATTGAAGAAACCAGGTGTTGCTTACCTGCAGGTGTGGGAGGACGAGATGAGGGGGAGGATTGTACAGTCTTGTCCTCCCAGGGCCCGATCCCTCCCATCTTGACAGCAGTCTTGTAAAGATGGAGGCTGAATCTCTGCAGCGTTGGGATGATGGTATGGGATTAGAAATAGACAGCAGACGCATGCATGCAGCGCAGTGGATGGAAAAAACTGCAAGGCTGCCCCTGAGTGCCAGTGACTGACTCAGATTTAATTAAAATTGGCTCACACTCTCAGATAGTTTATGGAAAGTGGGCTCCAGCTGAACCAGAACAACACCTTGAAGTTAGGCTACAACACTCCCAAAATTAAATAACTAATCAAATACAATTTAAAGCAGAAGAGTGTCGAAATGTGTCCAAATTCTGCAGCAAAGTGCCAAATTTAAGCGATGTTCTTACCATGTCCGTGCAAAACTCCGTACAAAGAAAACAGAAGTATTGTCCACTGCGCCATCGGACTCAGTCTCGCCCGTTAAACCTTCAAAACTTTGCGGTCAGATGATTTATTTAAAGTATTAGAAATATCGGCTGAATCTCCGCAGCGGATGGTGCGTGTCTCCTGGAAAAAGTCGCTCCGTCAGGCAGGAGAACATCTCAGTGAGAAGCGGCAGGGGACGTGACACAGATCTCGCCTGGAGCGGTTTGAGGTTGTGGGGGCGGTGAGGGCGGGGTGGAGGCGGCTGGGATGAACTGACAGGGGCTGATTAAAACACGGCCGATCACAGGATCTGTTTAATGCGACAACGTGCGAACAGGAAGTGGGTCCAAAGCGGATGCTGTCCGGGTAGAGGATGAATAACCTCGGAAAAAGTCAAGAAAAAGTCAGGTAACCAGGTGATTCCAGCGTATAAAGTTATAAAAATGTTTTTTACACAGGTCTGATTTTCTGGTTTTTGACACAGGGACATTTAAAATATTTTTAGAGCCCCTATGATGTAAATTTATCTAAAAAATGAGGATGAAAAAAAAAAAGAAAAAGCTGGAGGGAAGTAAGGAAAAAAACCTTCACAACCCCGGGTCCTTATTCCAGGTTTGGAATCACTGCACTAGAATAAATTCCAGTTTAAGAGAGAGAGAAAAAAAGATGACAACAGTGGGAGCAGAGCACCAGTCACATCTACATGTAACACTGTTTATTACAAATATCGTTAATGCAGGTGTTTTTAATGCTCCACATTGTTTCTTAGAGTTCATTTCCAGGTCCTGTGCATCCACAATTTGTAATAAAGTGATGATAGTAGACAAAAGAATGTGTTTCCAAACTGAAGTTGACTCACTCTTCTCAGGTTGTACTGAAGCATCTGTCAAAAATGTGTTTTGTTTTTAAGGCGGCCAAATCTGTGCAACTTCATGCATTTCTCATTATTTCAATGAGGAAAACTGACTAAAACAAAGGTTCTTGTCCGACATTCATCATGAAGAAGGGCAAGGACACACTGTTATCAGAGGCTGACAATGAGAAGGTGATAATCGTGTCTCTGACTGATAACATTTAAATAAATAAAGTCTGTAAAGAAAACTTGATAAAAACCAACAGGGCAGCTGAATGAGAAATCATCTTTGAGGCCTCAAACTGGCAACACAGAAATGAAAAGTTTTCAAATTGCCAGGGTTCGTGAGGGATTGTTTAAACCGATGCTGCTCCGATATATGCTCAGAAACTACAGTACACACAGCAGCCCTACCTGTTGCATACATAGCATTATTACAATACTAATAAAATAAAAAATACTATTGCAATAAAACATGATTTGTTTATGAGCCAAGTGGCTAGTACAAGTGAGCTAAAATCTATAGACACAAAAATGGAGGCATTATTATTTATATTAAGACATCTCGCATGCATTTCTAATCCAAAGTCTTTTTTCTGATTTTGATTGCAGCATTTGTGCCTTCAGTTCATGGCATTGTTATGTACAAGTGATAAGCAAGGTAAACTGATGACAACTTACACGTAATCCTATCGACAAAGAGTTATCTTTTGTGTGCTTCTCAGTGTCGTCATCTCAGAGAGTGACCTTCCATGTTACAGTACAAGTGTAACCTCAGTCCAGCAAAATCACACACAAAAATATAAGCTTATTTACTCCCTTCAATGTGCATCTACAGCATAACCGCTACTAAATAAGTCTGTTTAGTACAGCAGTACCCTTTTCTTTCCTATTGCAAATATAATGTAGTACAAAAAGTGTCTGATTGCAGCAAATGTAGGTCCCCACTGGGGCCAATTCTGTGGAAGACTGAAATCATCCATCTTTTCTACAGCTGTGATCCGTCTATCCCTCCTTCTCTTTGGCTGTGTCTGCAGGAATCGCCGCCCTCTTCTCGGTTTCAGGTGGATCTACAGTCTTTTCTGTCTGCAGCTCTGGTTTGTCCTCTTTTGGGGAGCTGGGAGCTCCTCCGTCTTTTGTTTCACTACCAGCAGCAGGGGAGCTTTTCACCTCCACTGCAGGAGTTTTCTCATCCTGATTTACCCCCTCTGCAGGAGGTGTGCCTCTCTCAGCAGCTTCTACCTTTTCCTCCTTCTCCTTTTTGCTCATATCAGTCCCTTTCTCCTCGGTTAACACCTGTTCTTCCTCTGCTGGGGCTGGCGCCTCTTCTAGAGGAGCCAAATCCTCCTCCACAGGGGGGATTCCTCCTCCTGCGGGACTTTGTGCTTTGTCGCCCTCAGCGGGTGCCGCGCCTTGCTCCATCATCTCTTCCTCTTCTTCGTCTATCTCATCCTCTAAAGGAGGGATCATCTGTTCTTCCCTCCCACCGGGGAACACCTTATTTGGGTAGACTAGCTTCAGCTGTTCCTCAAAGTAATCCTCCAGGTACAAGCCTGCGCTCCCCACCTCTGAGGTCGCCTGTTCAGCCAGTGCACACAAATATCAGTGACAATAAAAAAAGAGTACATGATTTTTAAGTGGTGCTTGACAATAAGCAGAAAATGTCTCATTTCAAGTTACTTGAATCGCTTGAAAATAACTGTTTAATCTCTCAAGAGGACATTTTAATTAAAAAACCCTGATGTTTACCTTGTAGTACTTTGCACAGTTGAAAAATATGAGCCTGACGTCTGCGACAAATCCCTCTGGACTACTATAACATTCACCATCCTTCGCTTTTGACTCCAGTTTCCTCTTCACTATCGACAGATCCATCGGGGTCTTGATCAGCTCTTTGTACCTTCTCGTCTCCTACGTGAGAAAATCAGTTAAGTGCTGAATAAAACTGATGAGAATCCAAACTCTCTCTCTTGAAAATCAATAGCCACTTACAATAATAATTGAGATAATAAAACACAAAAACAACTCAGTGTTAGAAGATTAACTGAAAGATTTACTGGTTTCTGGCAGCAATTTACCTCTTAAAATATGAGCTTATTACGATAATGATGATGTAAATAACATGAAAAGTGAAATGATTAGAAGAAACACACTGGTGTGGTGGTGTTAGTGTAATAAAGCAGCTTTTTGAGCACATTTACTGGTCTGTGGTCTGTGTACAATTTACACCACTGCTGACGGGTTTAGTTCCTTTTCCTTACCAGCTGAGTTACTCATTCTTGTCTGTTTTTAGCTTTACTGATAAAACACTGAGTGCCTTACCGATGGAGAAGCAGCCTGCTGGAAGTCAGTGCTGAAGTCATTGCAGAACAGACGAAGCAGCAGCCTCTCACACCTCTGTTTGATGGGAGAGGATTGTGGGAATCAATAATGTTAAGTAGTGTCATATAAACAGGACAACCAAGCTTAGTTAGTGAAGCATATCATTCACAAAAAGGTTCAGTGTGTGACTGAGCGTACCCTTCTGTCAACAGGTGGGAATCCCTCAGAGGCGGGGTCATCCTTGCTGTCGCAGTCGTACTCCATCTCAGGCGTGACGAGGTCTCGGCAGAACGAACAGAACCACTCGCCACTGAGGAGAGGAGAGAAATAAGGACACAAAAAGCTGGCAAGGATCAGCCACCTACTGCTGAGTAAGATCAAAACTGTACTGTCTGTCCCTGCTTACAGGGCTGTCTGCACAGAGCAGAACACAGTCTGAGACAACACCTGGAGAAGAGCTTGTTCATCATTAGTTTGAATTTAAAAATAAAACTTAGCTGCATTATAATGTGCTGTAAAAATCTACACAAGAAAAAACAGGAGCTACAGCACATGTTATAAAAATGTTAAACATGTCTGACATATGTTTAAGTTTGAATACAACACAGCTGTAGCAGGGTTAAATATGTTCCTTCATCCTCCATCATACTTTCTAGATGTACGTCCACTCAGTATAATCAAAGGTAAAATACATTTTTAGACAAATCTTGTAATTATTTCACAGAAAAGATTTTTTCTTTTTAAGAAACAGAAACCAGTACTGATCTTATGCTGCCAAGGTTGATCACAAAGTTCAAGGGAAATTAAGAGTGACCCCAAGTGGACGTTGTTGTACTTGCTAGCATCACAATAATCTCTAGAATAATGAATCATTAATTATACTGAAGCATTTAAAATGTTAAATATATTGTAGTAGCAGTACAAAACATGCAGCAAACACAGCTTGAAAAAGTCCTACAGGCAGGATTATTTATTCATGAGTCACTGAGAGACCGTCTGTCCCTCACCTGGGGGACTCGTTCAGCGTGGGGATGTGGCAGGACAGATGAAAAACTTTGGGGCACTTGTCGCAGCAGAGCAGCTCTCCTCCGTTCTGACAGACGGCGCACCAGTCCTCGTTGGGATCTTCCTCCGGCTCTGCTCTCTTTTCAGACTCCGGCTGAGCTGCAGGCTGAGGACGCTGCTCTTTCCCAGCTTTGGACTCGGACACGGGGACCGGGACCGGGACGGACGCCTTCGGCTGCTGCCTGGGCTTTGACTGAGCCCCGGTGCTGCTGTCGGGCAGGCTGGACCCTACGCTGGACTGAACCTGTGGGCAACCAGAGTGAAGAACACATGCAGTTAGATACAGGAAAACTAAATCAGACTCACAACAATAGAAAAACACTTCTTCTCTTGACTTCTCTTACAAAGCGAACTTCGTCCTCGTCCTCTGGTTCATCCTTGATGACGATAATGGGCCCCGGGGACGACCTTCTTCTTCGTTTGGCTGAGGGGGCGGATGGCGGCTCAGAAGTCTGCTTCCATGTAGCCGTCCTTCAACGCACAGATTGAGAGATATGAAGGGAAGATTGAGAGCATTACATGGTTTTAAAAAAAGACATGCTGGCCTTGCTTGCATTAGGGGTGCACGATTAATCGCATTAAAATCACAATCTCGATTCAGAGCTCTATGTGATCTTATTTCTAAATGCCAACGATTTTCATCAGGGACACCAGCTTCAACAAAACAAACGCTCCTATCAATGCACCACATGATTCAGAGCAGCAGAAACAGAAATAAACTCAGAGAGAGCGAGTGAGTGACAGTGCCTCCCACAGGCACAAGTAAATTACAGACGTGATCACCTTCCACTAAGCCAAAGATACAGCCTGTTCTACATCAGGCACCATCATATTTTCTGTTCCGCTTCCTCATGTATCGGATAAATTAGTGCAGCCCTAGCTTGCATCAATTAGTTTGGAAGATCAGATTGTCCTCTGAACAACTAATGTTGTTTATAAGATTAAAGATTTAGGATCTTTTCTTACCCTGTGCTTCTGTCTGAAGAGGATGGTTTGGCCATCGGGGAGTTCTGCCGTCCTTGAACTTCAGAGAAGAAGGCAAGAAAAAATAAAGACTTTGAAAAGTTGTAAGTCATGACGAAAAGATTTATTTTAAGCTGAGATCATTTGGGTCATGGCTCCATCAGAGCGTGGATACTGACCTGTTACGTGATTAAGTGTGCTTGTTCTCTCTGCAGCTGCTGAGGCCAGACTTGGAGCGTAGCTGGGTTTGGGGATAGAGATGGTGATGGAGGGGACAGAAGCGCTGGCTTCATTCCTCTTCAGGAAGGAGGACTCTGGAAGGCCCCTCTGAAGAAAACAGATAATACATCGTCACAGTTACACGAAACAAACCTGATTAGCACGGTCTCCGTCTGTAGTATCCTGTCCTTCTCCCACTAACCTGGTGTATTGACGTCTGTGTGGCTGCTCCGGCAGACAGAGGCTGTGGGTAGCGGGAAGTACCCTGCAACACATCCATGGGTTTAGGAGGGAAGCTGGAGCTATGGATCAGATCTCTCAGAGACTAGATGTAGAAAAAAATTGAAGTTGAAAGAATAGTTCAGGTTTTTTAAAAAGTGACTTTGACTATAATTCAAGTTGTTCCATTGTTTTGTTTATTTAAAAAGCAGAAAAAGGAATAAAATACTGGTACATGAAATGTATCCAGAATATTTCTGGTATTTAAGCTTTGATAAGCATCATCTACAAGCAGCCTGTGTACAGGACACACACCGATTCATCCACTTTCTGATCTATCTACCTGTCCCCACTTACCTGAGCAGGTGGGAATCCTGCGTTGTGAAGCATGGAGGAGGTGGGGCTTCTGGGGTTGGGGTGGGAGTTCCCAAACCTGCGTCCCGCCTGTGCCAAGCTGGGGGGACCCTGGGAGGGGGAGGACCCCCCGTGGATGGGTCTGGTCGGGGGTGGAGGGCCGGGCGGTCCTGGGAGCCTCACGTTCTGGTACCAGGACCAGTGGTTGGGAGGGGGCTGTCTGTGGGGCTGTTGGGAAAGCTTGTCAACCTTGGACAGAGGGGTATTTGAACAGTTTAATCAGGAAGAGGCTGATGTTGACATATAACATTGTAAAATCTAGAATATAACAGACAGAAATGAACAGCACTGAGAATGGTGATGATCTTGTGATGGTATCAAAGCCACCGACTGTGATCAAAGTCCCACCTGCATCTGGAGCTGAGCCAGTGTGCTCTGTCGCTGCTGAGCCGAGACCGACAGACCTCCGGCGGGTGCTTCCGCCCTGGGAGCTGCCTGGTGGTTGGGGATGGGCGGACGTCCCGGGCCCCTCTCTACGACCAGAGAACCTGGACAAAACAAGCAAACGCTTAATAGATAACTATGAATTCTAGCCAAGTCCTCCCACTCGGTCTGGACATCACTCTTTTAATCCATGCACTTTTCTCTCACGTCAAAACCCCCTTTAACTACCAAACCACTTTTGCTGCCTTTCACTTGGAGACAGGAACTCAATGTACTTTATAGCTATATTCTGCAATATACTGAGTGTCCAGTACCAGTCTCATATAAATCAGTACAAAATGTTCTGTTCTGTTTTCATGGATTATGTGAAATATTTCCATAATACGAGCTAAAAGTTATGCAAGCTGCTGTTTCAACGTCAGGAGACTAGAGAAGTCACAGGGTGTGGTAAACCTCAGCAGAAGAATCTCTGTACATACAAATTTCTCTTGCTTCCACAGACCAGAGACACAAAGGAGTGGATTCAGTTTCAAGCAGAGGTGAATCAGAGTTCAACAAACTACGCTAGCTGAAATGACAGATACAGTGGTGCTTGACAGTTCGTGAACTATTTAGAATTTAAAAATGAGACCAAAAAAGTATATGTGATCATTTCTTTTTTGAGGAAAATGATCCAATGTTACATATCTGTGAGAGGCATGAGGTATGTGAACCTTTGCTTTCAGTATCTGGTGTGACCCCCTTGTGCAGCAATAACTGCAACTAAACGTTTCCAGTAAGTGTTGATCAGATTTTAGCCCATTCCTCCAAACAGAACAGCTTCAGCTCTGGGATGCTGGTGGGTTTCATCACATGAACTGCTCACTTCAGGTCCTTCCACAACATTTCAACTGGATTCAGGTCAGGACTTTATTCCTCTATAACCAGTCTTTGGTAGAACAACTCGTGTGCTTAGGGTCATTGTTTTGCTGCATGACCCACTTTCTCTTGAGATTCAGTTCATTTTCCTTTAGTATTCACTGGTATGATTAAGAATTCATTGTTCCAGTCACACCTGATTGTTACCCAACAGATTGAAAACACCAGAATATTTTAGTCTCATTTGTTAAATTAGATTCTTCTTCTTAATCTACTTTTAGGACTTGTGTGAAAATCCGATGACGTGGTGAAAGAGAAAAAATTCTAAAGGGTTCACAAACTTTCAAGCACCACTGTTCTAGCAGTGACAGATCTTTTACATATACAACTGATTTTAGCCTCTTCTAAGCTTCTAAACTCAGTCTTCCTGTCTCAGACTGTTATTTGCACTAAAGATTCTCCATCAAAGGATAAAGAAGGATGTTAAAGACACGTTAAAACTAAAAGGAAGATAATGCAGAAGAGAGAACATAATATTGTCAAATGCAAATATAAGATTAAGAAAAGTGTTATTTAGGTCAGATGAGATTAACACACTGGAAGACGCAGATGCAAACGCAATCTAACTGGTTTACTAGATTCTGGAGCACACTGACAAAGATAAAATGACTAATACACGATGATGTGGCCAACATTTCTTTCCAAGAAACTGCTCATTACTTCAAAAGAAAATATTTTTTCCTCTTCCCTCTCCTTGATCAACAACTGCTGATGGAGATTTTTACACATCAAACAACATCAGAGATGCTGCATCTGACTTCTATTCACAGTGAGCATCACTGGCAATGACAAAAAATAATTACATTTGTAGTTTGCCATTTTTTAAGATGCACTAAGCCGTCTACAAATCAGTAGGAAACATTTGTTATTCTGCAGTGACTCGTACTCCAAGTTTCAGGTGATGCAAGTCTTACCGAGGTCTACGTTTGTGGCCCAGAAACCAGAGCGACACTGGAAGCGAACAGAACTCTGAGGGACGATGGAGGGATTACAGCTCGCTCTCATCAGGTAATGGATCTGGAAAAGGATCTAACAGACAAGAGAGGGAAAGTCTTTAAGAAAATATATCTAAATATTGTTGAATTTTATGAAATCATTATTGTAGAGACTCACCAGTCTCTTGCAGTACAGGAGGGCTGTTCCACTGTGGCTGGCTGTTGCCCATTTGGTGAAACTAATGACGTGGTCTAGGTGCCTGCTCAGAGAGTTAACGTCCTCCTGCTGCTTTTTCAAACCCAACTCATGGTCCTTAGTCAGAGCCTGAGAGTAAATGTGAAATATCACAACACAGAATGTCACAATTGACTTTGAAAACCCAATCAAAATCATTACACTGTGCGGATTTAAACACTGTACCTCAAGCTGGTTAATCAGAATCTTCCCCTTCCTGTTGATCTCCATGATCAAATTACAGATGGACTTCTTTATTTCATTCGTTACAGCCTTACGGTTTTCTTCAACTTGTTGGAGTCTGGGATAAATCAATGGAAGAGAATGAAAATGAGTTGTAAAAATCATACTTCATATTAATCCATCATCCATCATTTTGAATGTAATTAAATTAATTAAAACCATAAATATGTGTAGTATCTCAGTATTACTCTTAGGGAACCAGCTGTTTGAAACACATACTGTTACATAAAACAGAAACTCTGATCAAGTTCCAGCTGTAGAGGTTAACTTTACCCAGTGCTGATACAGCTGGAAACATCCTCAATCGCTTTTCTTTTCTCTTGTAACTGCTGCGTCATGTTCTCCAGATACTGCCTGTGGTTTCTGTACGCATCCTCCAAAAACTGGTAGCTGGACACAAAGAATATCAAAATGTGTGATGAATGAATTAAAGTAGGTGGACTGTACACTTAGTGCCAGTTTTTATGGTAAGAAAAAAAAAAAACAACATCTGCGTACTTGTGATCCTTGTGCTTAAGCAGCTGACAGTCCCGACAGGTGAGTCGGTCACACGTCTCACAGAACAGCTTCAGCGGCTCCTGCTTGTGGATGTCACAAAACACGGGCCTCTGTGTGGAAATACCTAATGCTTCTGGGATACAGATAAGTGGGAAATTTAAGAAGATGCAGAGATGTAATGGCAGCTTCTGTCTCCTAAAATATCTACAGCGTCGTAGTCGTGACTCATATGTTGCCACAGCAGTTTCTTTGAACTCTAAAATCAGTCATAATGTCGGTAGAAAACCGACATTATGACTGGTCACAGTGTCTGCAAACAGTGGTCCTGCCCCTCTTTTTACCTGCTAAACGAGCTAAATGCTAACTGAGCCTTGTGCATTTCTTCTATACATGACTCTCCCCTCCTCTCTGTCTCTCTGTTTGCATGTATCTTCTCTACAGTGCAGCGTACAAAATAATCTTACGACAGAATAACTGCTGTGGACACACGTTACCTGGAGACATCTCCTCCTTCTGCCGTATGGTGTGATCCCTGGTGAACTTCACCCTCTGGTGCGCCTCGATGCACGTCACGCACAGAAACTCCACGCACTCCACGCAGTAACCTGTTGCTTCTGTGTTGTCATCGCAGCTCATGCACACCTATTAAAGACGAGGATAAAAGACAAAATGAAGGAGGATTGAGCATACTGTCATGGCAGAGTGGTGTCAGGATGTGCAGGCGATGACCACACCTGGCTGGTTTTCTCCACCGTGCTGCTCGGCACCTCGGCAGAGTCCTTGACAAAGAAGTTATCCAGCACGTCCATCTCCCAACATTCTTGTCTGCACACTGGACATCGGATGGCGCCCACTGGAGCAACAGACCACACACATTATTCAAGGTGCCAGCTCACAAACTTTTGCATGATTAAGTGTTTAAATTGAACATGCAGAGCTGTGTCAACTCAGTGGTTTCCCTGGTTTCACTTCTAGCTTCATCACTATCTACCACAACCACAGCTGTATCAGTGAACTGCAAGACATCTTATCATGAGACGCTGTTCTCACGTGGTTTGTTGCTGTCGACTTGACCTTGCGAGTCACGCCTCGGGTCGGCATTCCTGAAGGGTGCAGGGAGACACCTCTTGCAGAAGGAGTGGAGACAGGGCAGGAGTTTGGGCTCTCTGTTGTGGAAGCTCAACTTGCAGATGGGACAAGTGTCCATGAGCCCGGAAGGTGCCTTGCTGTTTCAGCCTCTCCTCCTCCGCTGGCAAACTTTCTGCTTCGTTCTCCACGATGATGACAATATCGTCGTTGTCAACATTTTCGGCACTTTCATCCATTTTCTTTTCTTTCTTTTTTTTACTGCTGCTTCCCGATCTTTCCAGTCAATCAATCAATACAGCGTTGCGATTGGAAACAAAGGACAGCCTATAACTTAAACTTAACAAGCCAGATGGGGGATATAAACTCTAATATTGTGTATGGTAACATTTAAAACATATCCCTTTCACCCTGCAAGGTGATTCATTAAACTGTGCCATAACAGCTTTAGTTAAAAGTCCATTTTCCCGTTTTGGAAGCTAATTTAGCAACGTAGCATGTTTTAATTACACATATGCTACAGTCAATAAATAATGAATTCCCCGGTTTGTGGCGGTTCTTATTAATACAGACAGAAGCTAACAGTGCACAGTCACCTCTGCATTAAAATTACGCGACATACATGGTGTTATGAAGCTCATATATCCATGAGAAAGGCGACCATCTGCGCTTTCGCTGCTCAAAACACAGACCATATATTACCCATAATGCACCGCGGTGTTTTAAAGCTACAGCGCCTGGCAACGGCCAAAATACGTACTACAGAGAGCAACTTGGAAAATGACATGTCCACTCACTCTTCTGTCATGTATCACATTAAATCGCTCTCTTTACGTGTCCGTGTGGTTAAAAGTGTTGTTTCATCATCCTGTCAGGTGTTTTCGTACTTGAACTGGAGGTGTGGACTGTCAATTGCGGGGGGCAGCCCCAGGGTGTGGGCGACCTGGGCGGGGTCCTGCGGTGGTCAAAGACCAGTAAGATAAACCTCGTCAACCTGGGATTTTAATACAGACACATGCAGCAGCAGCAGCAGCAGCAGCAGTCGCAAAAGTTTGGTCTTGAAGAGTCAGAATTTTCTTTGTGAGGATGAAGTTGACAGCTGAGAGCCACTCCATTCCCCTGAGTGATGGGAACGGTATACCTCTGATAGGACTGGGGACTTATGGGGATCCCCGCAAGGTAAGATATCATATTTATCCACACTGCGCATATATAGGACACATACTAACAACTGACCTGCATGTGACAAAAAAGTAAAGATTTACACTGTTTTCTCAGAGCTTCAGAAATATAATATGTGTTTTTTCCTTCTCTGGAAAGACCCCTAAAGGAACTTCTTATGAATCAGTCAAACTGGCTATTGAAACAGGATACAGACACATTGATGGGGCTCTGGTCTATTTCAACGAGCATGAGGTGGGACAAGCAATAAGGGACAAAATAGCAGATGGGACTGTGAAGAGAGAGGATATCTTCTACTGTGGAAAGGTGTGCAAAGTGTTTGTTTTTCTGAAAGGTGTAGCTTTACTCTATGAACTTGTTTCCCACCAACTTTTTTTTTGCACTTTTGCAACCAGTTAATATTTCTTTATCTGCGCTGATCATGCAGCTGTGGAACACATTCCATCCTCCAGAACTGGTGCGTCCTGCTCTGGAGAAAACCCTGCAGACCTTACAGCTGGATTATGTTGACCTCTATATTGTAGAAATGCCCACTGCCTTCAAGGTACACACATATTTAATGTCCCAACACCTGTAGAAATGGGTTGTTTTATCATTTTAGATTTTTCTTGCTCTGAATTATTGAATTATTAAACTTTTCTTCTCACTAAATATTATTGTTTTCTGAAGCCAGGAGATACTTTCTACCCCAAAGATGAGAATGGGAAGTACATATATCATGAGACAGACCTCTGTGCTACATGGGAGGTGAGACTTTTGCTCTAGTCGCTCTTCAGGAATAAACAAAGTCATGAAGAATATTGACCTAAATAATTATTGATCAGCTGCCCCCTCTCCACTTTAGCCTACAAACCTTTTATTCACAACCATAATGACTTACTATTGTCTAAAGGTCAATGCAAAAGAGGCAGATAATATTGGGCAATCAGCATGAGAGTCTGGTCAAGGTCAGGATTCCAAACCCCTGATAGTAACCGGTGGTGTTTGCCTATAAAACTCTGAGAATTTGTTCAGAGTTTAATTTGTTGCCTTCTGGCTCTGCCCTTTTTTTTTCTTTTTGTTTTTATCTCTGTCAGGCTTTGGAGGCTTGCAAAGACGCCGGGCTGGTAAAATCTCTCGGTGTATCCAACTTCAACAAGCGACAACTGGAACTGATTTTTAACAAACCTGGGCTGAAACACAAACCAGTATCAAACCAGGTACAGACAAGTTAATGGTACACTGATGTTCTGCTATTAAGGTTAAAAAAAGGGCTGTTTTGTACGACAAATGCACTGAGTCAGCAACTTAGTATTTAATTCAGTCTATTTTAAGGAACTAACAAACAACATTTGTGCTTTTTTAAATATAGATTGAATGCCATCCTTATTTCACTCAGCCAAAGTTGCTTGAATACTGCCAGCAGCACGATATTGTCATTGTGGGATACAGCCCCTTGGGGACAAGTAGAGATCCATCCTGGTATGGGAAAGAAATGCACATTCATCACACTCAGTTCACGTTTAACTAAAATTTTGTTTAATACACAGTGTTCTCAGTCCTAACAGTAATATGTTTGCACAAGATGTTCTTTTAATTTGTTGTCAAATACCTGTCTTTTAAAAAAAAAAAAACAGGGTGAATCTAAAATGCCCTCCGCTGTTGGACGATGAGCTGCTGGTATCGGTCGCTAAAAAGTACAAGAAGACCACAGCCCAGGTGGCCCTGAGGTTCAACGTGCAGAGGGGAGTGATCGTCATCCCCAAGAGCTTTAACCCTGTTCGTATAAAGGAGAACTTTCAGGTTTGTTTGTGTGGCCCCAAAAAAAAAGCACATCTTTAAAAATCAGGAAATAAAATCTGAAATGCAGAGTGATTGATTGATCTGTTGATTTTAAACACTGCAGATATTCGACTTCTCTCTCTCCGAGGATGAGATGAAGGCAATTGAGGGGTTGAACAAGAATATTCGCTTTGTGGAACTCCTCATGTGAGTGTAATGTATACTGTGTGAGAGATGCCCTGCTCTTTTAATAAACAAATAATTCACATTCTTCTCTATTGACTGAACAGGTGGGCAGATCATCCAGAGTATCCATTTCACGATGAATACTAAACACCACAGATGTCAAGACTTCACCTAAATTTGACCAAATACGTTGGCTTGTTTTTGGAACATTTTATTTTGATAGCACTTTTCACTTCAATTGTAAATTTAATTAAATATTTCTGATATGTAGTTTACTGCAAGTGTGATTAATGTGATTTTTTTATTGCAAGAAATGTGATTATTTAAATTTATAGCAGGAAATGTGATTATTTAAATTAAGTCCATATACTTCTTATACTAGTTTATTTGTTTTTTTAATTCAGCTTTTTTATTTTAAAATTACGCGTACTGTACTTTTTTATTCATAAGCTTTTGTGACTGATTAAAAGACAAATTGAAAATTCTGTCTCATTTATTTAACGCTGCCATCTCGCCAACTTTTCGTCTGAGGCGGAAATGAGGGATGGTTGCTGTTTGGTATGGTTTTAAACTTGTCTAGAAATATTACCAACAGTAAAATGTATAATAACAGTCATAAAAAATGGATAATCATGAATAAGACATTTTGAATTGAGCAATAAAATCAGGAACGTATTTAGCTGAACACTTGTTTTCGTCGTTGCAACGGACCTTTACAAAACAATGCTGCCTTTAGGTGCTGTGGGAACTTTTAATGTTCCGCCTGTTGAAATTGTCCGACAGTGGTACATGTTCTTATTAACGCTACGCGGTTGCTAAAACGTGGCGTCTGTATAATATCCGTAGCAGTAGGGGTAATGCTTTATTAACACTAAGTGTTTGGTTTGGTTTGGTTGCCAAACATCAACTTAATGAGCTAAATGTCTGTAACTACTCCTTACGTGGCATCGTCTGCCTTTCATTTTATTGATAGGGCATAAAATATCGCCGCACTGTCATGTTTATAAAACAAACGACCAGCCACGAATTGTTCTTTCTTGCTGAAAATTGCTGTTTATATGCAAAACACCGCCTCTCATACAATCAGAGGATTCGGAAGTAATAAAAAGTTTCCGAATGTACCTGAAGGCAGCAACTGCTCTCCCAACCTTGCTAGTTGTAGCTAGCAAGTTGGGCTAATGCGGCTACAGTACCTACAGACGACGTTAAATTATACGGAAAGTGACAATCGGCAAAACAGAAAAACGGGATTAAATGGCTTTTTTCTGTGTGATTCCGACGAACCGACTCAAGCCGTGGCGGACTGTCCTGCTCAGCCGACTTTCGTAACTAACGTCAACGTTAGCTGCGCAACGGCCAGCGGCAGCTAAGCTGATTTTAGCTAGCCAAATTAGCCTAATGCTAGTTTTCCATCGCCTCAAATGCTTCAATGAATGGGGGTGGATTCACTGAGTGAAGACATCAGTCAACAATGTACGCTCCCCGCTACTAGCTTCTTCCTTGTTGTGATCCGGCTCGGCTTGGTGCTTAGCCATCAGGTGCTCGAAGAAGTGGACGCAAAGAGCGGAGTTTATCTGGGGGGAAACCTGACAAGAGCGCGATTGCGTTAGCTGAAACAACACTGCCAGCTAGCCGCAGAGACTTAGTGGATAAGTTTGTTGGAGATGCATCATCGCGAAGAAATCATACACTACCCAGGTACATAGACGTAGCAATAGCAACGTTAGCTTGCGTAACATGATCCCGCAGCCAGCCCTGTGAACCCGCGGTGTTGTTGTTTGGTGTGTGTTTGCAAACTTGGAGACAAATTCTGTGATTATTTTTTTTTTGTCTGTGTTGATTTTTGTGAAGCGACAGGGAAGGATGGCGTTTCGGACTGACCCTGCCCTCCGTCCCAGGTAGGGGAGTGGTGGTGGAGACTCCCCGGCCTGGCCTGGCCTGGCCCGCTGTTCACGGATGATGGGAAAACATTGACCGGTGGCCTCTCGGTTATTGTGTTCATGCATTCACTTTGAGACCAGATTATGATTCGCCATCGCGACTGGTCTGCCCTGTCATTGAACTGATTTCGCTTCTTCGGGAAATCTGAAGGATCATGATGGACACGGAGGAAGTTCCCCAAGAAGAAAATCTCTGGAAATAATCATGGACTCCTGAGCTCAACTCGGTGCATTATATTTTTTAAAAAAGAATCACACGTTATATTTTTAAAGACTGTTTCACTGAAAACACTCCGAACATGTCTACATTTGCGGAGTTCGTCCCACCTCCTGAATGCCCGGTTTTTGAGCCGAGTTGGGAGGATTTCTCTGATCCTCTGGGATTTATCAACAAGATCCGACCCATTGCAGAGAAAACGGGTATCTGCAAGATCCGACCCCCCGAGGTAAACTCATATCATATTAAACACTGGGTTAAAAAGTGGGGATTTGCCTGTTATTCTCCTACGCAGGTTGCGCTGGTTTACTTCGGGCCTGCGTGAATTTTGCGTTAGGCAGCGACATTACGAGTTGCCATTACTCTAATAGAGGTCAAATAAGGCTTAATTTCTTTGCGCCCGAGCGTGTATATTGGGTGACACTGTTGTTCGCTTGTTGTAAAAAGTAGAAAAGTTTTTAAAAAGGGGTAAAGTAAATTCAACAGTTCCAACAGTTCCTTTGTTTTTGTTTTCCTGGTTTGTACCATGTTAGCTGCGAAGATGGGCCACATGCAGGCCTGCAGCTCCTGTCAGACCGTAAACCTGTGTTATTTCTGTGAAGTTATATGGACACAAAGCAGCAATTTGAGCACATTTTTATCTTCTAGGACGTTTAATTTGGTGGGGATTGTCTGTGTCACCAGCAAAGCATAAGGCTGCAGTTTCAAAATAATAGCCTAGTAGTGGTAATAGTAGTGGTATTGTGTTGTGAATACAGCTGTTGTTGTCATTTCCTCATTGTTGATGTTGTGGTGGGAAGAGTTGATGTTTCTGTTTTCCTGTCTATCAGGACTGGCAGCCTCCGTTCGCCTGCGATGTACGCAACTTCCGCTTCACTCCTCGAGTGCAAAGACTGAATGAACTTGAGGTGAGTTTGTCAGGAAGCTGCAGTGTGTCATGCCATCATAACAATAATAAAGACTGAGGGTGTTTCTCAAGTGTTGCTTTATGAAGAACATGGAAAGTGCCAGCAAGTCTTCACACTGTACTCTGCTCCAAGATGTGATGTTAACTAACTCATCAGCAGAGGATGTAGACTCTGTTTCCACCTGCCATGTCTTCTGTCTTGCACCTGTCTGTTTGGATTTGTGTTCACTTCTGTTGTGTGTAAAGCAAGAGCAGCAGGACGGCTTCTGAGTTATAAGGTTTTCACCTAACCAGAGCAGCGTGTTCGTGTATCAAAGTGCAGCCATTCAGGCATAATTTTTGCCCGAGGTGTTTGGTGTTCATAACAGCAGAACACTGGGCTCATGTATTTAGAGTCTGTCCCCTTTCTCTCTCTCCTCTGTCCGTCCAGGCCCTCACTCGGGTTAAGCTCAACTTTCTGGATCAAATCGCAAAGTTCTGGGAGCTGCAGGGATCCAAGATTCGATTCCCTCATGTGGAGAGGAAGATTTTGGACCTCTATCAGCTCAGCAAGGTAAAACTGGATAAATTGGATTTGGGGGTGGGGGGGTTTGTAACCGTGTGTGTGTGCTGTTTATTTTTTGGATAAAGATGCTTTGACACATCTTGAATCTATTTACAATTTGTTTTATGATGTCGAGAAATATTCAAAACTTGCTATAATTGAAAGCTGCTGCACATTAAATGTAGTTTCAAAGAATTTTCCTTACCTTTTGTTTTGCATTCGACTGTGTGGACACCTGTGTGTGTTTGTGTGTTTCAGATTGTGTCGTCCGAAGGCGGCTTTGAGACGGTGTGTAAAGAGAAGAGATGGTCCAAAGTGGCCAGCCGAATGGGCTTCCCACCCGGGAAAGGCACCGGCTCTTTGCTGCGCTCCCACTACGAGAGGATTCTTTACCCCTATGAGCTCTTTCAGTCTGGAGCCACACTAACTGTGAGTCTGTATATTCTGTAATTGCTATGAAAATTGCAATTAGCCAGATTTCAGCCCGTGACAATTTTAAAAAGGCAGGAAAATATGCATGTCTGCTTGTTCGTCTCCTGAACTTGTGTTGTTTGGTCGACGTTCTGGAAGCTCTAACATCCACAAGCATGTTAACACAGAGTTGTTGCAGACAGATTCAGGAATGCAGCCATTTTGCACCATTGTACATAAGACATCCAAAATAACTTTTTAAATGAAGTTGTACAGTAACTCTCAAAAGCAGACATGTACAGCATGTGAGTGGGTGATGATATTGAAATGACTCCTCTGGTTACTTCGATTTTCTTCCTCTCTGAGCTAAATCTATTTTGGCTGCTGCCAGTGTCTCCGTCACAGCGCAGCCTTTGACTGCTTTACACTGCAGGACACCATCCAAAATTGGCCTCACCAAAACAAACCTGTTGCTTTGTGCCTAAGAATAATATTCCTGTTTCCTGAAGCCTAATTTCATTTCACCTAACTCTTTTCTCCAATCAGGGCATCCAGCGGCTCTATGACGAGGGTGATGATGGGGAGGAAGTGGACGAAGGAGTTGGCGAGGAGGCAGTGGAAGAAGAGGAGCAAGATGAAGAGGAGGATAAAGAGAAGGAGAAAGAAGGGGAAGGCGATGCGACGCAAACCAAAGAGCGACTTCTGCCTGAGAGACGGTCCAGGCGCCTGAAGTCTGAGGTAAACAAAAGACCAAGAGATTGGGTCACACTACAGAAAGTTTCATTCCTTTTGCAAAAAGGTCGCACAGTTGTCATTTATGTCAGAGCAGTCATTTCCCCCAAAAAACTTAGTGCTTTTAATGTTGGCTAATCTGTTTTTAGCGTCTTTCTTCCTGCCCCGGTCCAGATTCCCAGCTGTGGAAGACATCCTCCCCAGAGGCCGTCTATCGCTCTGTTTCACAGTCTGCTGTTGTTGTTGTTTCTGTGTTTCTCTAGAGAGAAAACAAGGAGCCGAAAGGCCTAAAAATCTTCAGCACAAGTCCGAAGATGGTGGGCTTGGAGATTGTGTCAGCTGGTAAGGATCATTTTTGGTTGAGCTGTGAACAACAAATCAGCAGATTTACTGTAAGTATTTATTTTCTCACATTGATAATTTTCTCGTAGATGACGGATACAACAAGAAGCAGCGTCACCTCAAAGCCCAGGCCTTCGCCATCAAAATGAGACCACGGAAGGAGACCCTGGAGGTCAACTTTGTGAGTACCACAGCCTTGGCCTCATGGCCGACGTTCAGTGTGTCTTCTGTAACCCTGCGAATGACCATCCCTGTACGTTTTGTGACACTGATCCCCCAGATCGACCTCTACCTCTGCCTGGTGTGCGGCCGCGGCGACGAGGAGGACCGGCTGCTGCTGTGCGACGGCTGCGATGACAGCTACCACACCTTCTGTCTGATCCCACCTCTACAGGATGTGCCTAAGGGGGACTGGCGCTGCCCAAAGTGTGTTGCTGAGGTAATGCTTGAACGCTGTCTGGTGAATTACAATTAACAAAGGAAGTTGAGGTATATTAAACGAAACTAGTCTCGTCTTTAAAGGTGCTATATGTAAGTTTTTACTATCTCTACATAGCCTACATTAACATAAACAGATATTTACTTACCAACAGCTTCAGCCTTCTATCGCAAAGTGCAGGGGCTAGCTTGTTAGCATGCTAACTTCAGTAGAAGATGTGATGGAAATAGAAGCAAAAGAAGAGTTAACATTGGAGTTGTTTTCCGCCATCTTGGCGAGTGAAGGAATGAAGTTTGATGCTGAACGTATCTTCTAGGCTGGTGAGTAAAGAGTAGTAAATGCTAACGTTGGCTACGTAGCAATAGCAAAAACTTACATGTAGCACCTTTAAAGATCATATCTATTGACCCAAAGAACAGTTGTTTCTTTATCATCCTTTTATCCTCATCATGGCTGTTGTATAATTAACTCTCTTTGTGCTTTACATGATGTAAATTCCTGCTGTAATGAATATGTTATCCATCTTCCCTCACAGGAGTGCAGTAAGCCCAGGGAGGCATTCGGCTTCGAGCAGGCTGTGAGAGAGTACACTCTCCAGAGCTTCGGAGAGATGGCTGACCACTTCAAGTCTGACTACTTCAACATGCCTGTACATGTACGTCAAATCAGATTTTTAAGCTAAAATACTCCCACTGTTCTGCTTTAACACAGAGAAGCTGAATGTGTCGCTTACAGGCTTCTACACTGAAAAGCTAAGGCAGGGACTTTCATTAGTTCTGCTTTGTGCCCCCAGATGGTTCCCACAGAGCTGGTGGAGAAGGAGTTCTGGCGCCTGGTCAGCAGCATCGAGGAAGACGTCATCGTAGAGTACGGAGCCGACATCAGCTCCAAAGAGGTGGGCAGTGGATTTCCTGTCAGGGACGGCAAGAGGAGGCTACTGGGAGATGAAGAGGTTAGAAGATAGTTTTATAGTTTATATTTCCAGAATCTTTTGCAGAGGTTTTTATCCACATCTTATCTTGAAATTATAGGACTTCCATCTGCTAAATGCCCTAAAACCTTTTTCCCTTTTACTTAATGACACCACATTCAGTAAAAACATGACGTTTGCCCTTTATTTCCTCTCCTGTCAGGAGTATGCCAACTCAGGCTGGAACCTGAACAACATGCCAGTGCTGGAGCAGTCGGTGCTCACCCACATCAATGTGGACATCTCGGGTATGAAAGTGCCCTGGCTTTACGTGGGCATGTGTTTCTCCTCTTTCTGCTGGCACATCGAGGACCACTGGAGTTACTCCATCAACTTCTTGCACTGGTGAGGACTTTGTTACAGCTCTGATACTGGTGTGTACTTGAGCATCAGGTCAATATCTCTGACGTTAATTTACTCTGTTCTCTGTTTTCCAGGGGAGAACCGAAGACTTGGTATGGAGTGCCGGCGTCTGCAGCAGAGCAGCTGGAGGCCGTGATGAAGAAGTTGGCTCCGGAGCTGTTTGACTCCCAGCCCGACCTCCTCCATCAGCTGGTCACCATCATGAATCCCAATGTCCTCATGGAGCATGGCGTCCCTGTATGTGCAGTATCCTGGGACTTGAGTTGATTGTTGATTGTTCACATGTTCGATGTGATTTATTAATCACACGTATGTTTTCCCCCCTCAGGTGTACAGGACCAATCAGTGTGCAGGGGAGTTTGTGGTGACCTTCCCCAGAGCCTACCACAGTGGCTTCAACCAGGGCTACAACTTCGCAGAGGCTGTTAACTTCTGCACTGCTGACTGGGTGAGGAGAAATGTAAATTCTTCTATTTAAAAAAAATATATATTGAACTTCGGTGTTCATCCTTCACTCCTGCTCTTCCTCAGCTGCCTATGGGTCGTCAGTGTGTGGCCCACTACCGACGGCTCCACCGCTACTGCGTCTTCTCCCACGAGGAGCTGCTGTGCAAGATGGCTGCCGACCCGGAGAGCCTTGACGTGGAACTGGCAGCCGCTGTGTTTAAGGAAATGGGAGATATGATGGACGAGGAAACAAAACTGAGACAGGCCATTCAAGAAATGGTGAGAAGAAATCTTTTCTCTGTGGATAGGTATATAATTCATGGTAATCTGGCTTTAAACCTGTGTCTTATCGCTGCTATCTTGTGCCAAAGTTCCATATTTTCATCAGCTCTCTTTCCTCTGTACCTACAGGGGGTGCTGTCCTCAGAACAGGAGGTTTTTGAGCTGGTCCCTGACGACGAACGCCAGTGCCACAAGTGTAAGACGACGTGTTTCCTGTCAGCGCTGACCTGTTCCTGCAGCCCCGACCGTCTGGTTTGTCTTCACCATGCAGCAGATCTCTGCGACTGTCCGCTTGGCAACAAGTGTCTGCGGTGAGATGTCTTGCTTTTTGGGCATGATACCAGTTCAGTTAGATCTATTAAAAGATCAGCATGAACAATATCAACCAGTTATCTGTGTGATATATTTCAGGTATCGCTATGATCTGGAGGAGTTTCCATCCATGCTTTACGGGGTCAAGACACGGGCTCAGTCCTATGACACGTGGGCAAAGAGGGTCACAGAGGCCTTGGCTGCAGACCAGAAGAACAAGAAAGGTTTTTTTTTTTAATGTTTGAATACTACCACAAAATGCATACATGTTGCACACAACCTGTGCCCTCTCATGATTCTTTTCTGCGTCTCACAGATCTTATTGAGCTCAAGGTTTTGCTGGAGGATGCGGAGGACAGGAAGTATCCCGAGAACGCTCTGTTCCGACGCCTTAGGGAGATGGTCAAAGAGGCGGAGACGTGCTCCTCTGTAGCCCAGCTGCTGCTCAGCAGAAAGCAGAGGCACAGGTCAGTAGACAAGGATACATAAAACCCTCAATGTAATTCAATAGAAAAGCAATTTACTTTTTTTGGTTTCCATTTGGGAATCAATACTCTCTCTGCTCAGGTTCAAGTTATCAATCTTTTTCCCATGTGTGTCTGCAGCAGCCGTCTGCGTTCTGAGAGCAGCCGTAACCGCACCAAACTGACAGTGGACGAGCTCAAGGCCTTTGTGGATCAGCTCTACAGACTGCCCTGCATCATCAGCCAGGCCCGACAAGTCAAGGTCAGCCACACCTTCATTTCTCATTCCTTTTATTCTTTTCCCTATTCCTTCTTTTCTCTCTTCCTCCTATAAACCACCTTCCTACTACTACTACTGAATTACTACCATTCTGTCTGACTCAGTGCTCGTTTTCTATTGTCCCCACCTCCTGTGTCTTCAGGAGTTGCTGGAGAATGTGGAGGACTTCCATGAGCGAGCCCAGGCAGCGCTGTCCGACGAGATGCCAGATTCCTCCAAGCTGCAGGCGCTGTTGGACCTGGGCAGCGGCCTGGACGTGGAGCTGCCCGAGCTTCCGAGACTCAAACAAGAGCTGCAGCAGGCCCGCTGGCTCGATGAGGTGGGCGCAAAATGTGTTTGCGTTGTTTTAAAGGAATTGTTGTTGTGTGGCGTCGTGTAACGCAGTGTCCTCCTCACGTCCCAGGTGCGTGTCACGCTGGCCGAGCCCCACCGGGTCACCCTGGAGCTGATGAAGAGGCTGATAGACTCTGGCGTGGGTCTGGCTCCCCACCACGCTGTGGAGAAGGCCATGGCCGAACTGCAAGAGATCCTCACTGTCTCGGAGAGATGGGAGGATAAGGCTCGTGCCTGCCTGCAGGCCAGGTAAGGCTCAATACAAAGACATTCGCAAAGACTTCATGAGGATGTTTGCACCGAAAAAAGCAGAGTCACGCTCAGTCGTCCCCTGCCTCTCTGTCCTCCTGTAACCCCCAGGCCTCGACACAGCATGGTGACCTTGGAGAGCATTGTGCTTGAGGCTAGGAACATCCCGGCATATCTGCCGAACATCCTGGCCCTCCGAGAGGCCCTGCAGAAGGCCAAGGAGTGGACAGCCAAGGTGGAGGCCATCCAGAGCGGCAGCAGCTACGCTTACCTGGAGCAGCTGGAGAGCCTGCTGGCCAGGGGACGCTCCATCCCCGTCCGGCTAGATCCGCTCGCCCAGGTGGAGTCTCAGGTGGCGGCAGCCCGAGCCTGGAGGGAGAGGACTGCTCGCACCTTCCTCAAGAAGAACTCCACGTACACGCTGCTCCAGGTGGGTGATCGTAGGTCGAGGATGGAGTAGTTGTTGATTTGGTGTTAAATGTGTGTACACATTAAGGGGAATTACACATACTTTATCCTTTGTCTTAGGTACTCAGCCCCCGTGTGGACATCGGGGTCTACGGCAACAGCAAAAGCAAACGGAAACGAGTCAAGGAGCTCATGGAGAAGGAGAGGGGAGGCTTCGACCCCGACGCCCTCAGCGACCTGGAGGAGAGCCTGGAGGAGGTGAGAGACCCTTCCACCGTTGTAGCAGCCTTCAAAGCCAAAGAGCAGAAAGAAGTGGAGGCCATCCACTCACTCCGCGCCGCCAACCTAGCCAAGATGGCCATGGCCGACCGCATCGAGGAGGTCAAGTTCTGCCTGTGTCGAAAGACGGCCAGCGGCTTCATGCTGCAGTGCGAGCTCTGCAAGGACTGGTTCCACGGAGCGTGCGTGCCTCTGCCTAAGACGGGATCCCAGAAGAAACTGGGCGTGGGCTGGCAGAGTAACAGCAAAGACTCCAAATTCCTGTGCCCGCTGTGTCAGCGGTCGAGGAGGCCGAGGCTAGAGACCATCCTGTCGCTGCTGGTGTCGCTGCAGAAGCTGCCAGTGCGTCTGCCAGAAGGAGAGGCTCTCCAGTGTTTGACAGAGAGGGCAATGAGCTGGCAGGTACGCAGAGAAACAACATCACTGATCGTAGCGTCTCATCTTACACCCAATTAGTTTGCTTTTGATCTATACTAATTTCCCATCCTTCCCTCGGTCTACTTGTCCCACAGGACCGAGCGCGTCAAGCCCTGGCCACCGAGGAGTTGTCCTCGGCCCTGGCGAAGCTGTCTGTGCTGAGCCAGCGCATGGTGGAGCAAGCTGCGAGGGAGAAAACTGAGAAGATCATCAACGCCGAACTCCAGAAAGCTGCAGCCAACCCTGACTTGCAGGTATTAAATGTAAATAATTTTATTTTAATTTCTGTTTTAATACAATACAACATCAGTGAGAGTGAGAGGTCGTGTTGTGTAGTTGTTGTGGCTTCTACTGTGGCATTGGATGTAAATATGGAATGCACCAGAAGGGGGCAGTAAAATGCAAAGATGAAATAGATCATAAGATTGGATAGGCAGTGTAAAGTGTGAAGAAATGCAGGGAATAACAGGTATCAGATGGCTGTATATAAATTTGTTGGCAACTGGTTATTTAATTTTGCCACTTCTGAAGGCTTCAGGCAAAACATTTGGCTTTTTTTTACTCAAGATTATACTTCTTAGAAAAAGATAAGGCAGCATAGATGCTGTTTTTTATAGAGGTTAAGTGCTGTTGGGAACTGTGCAGGAAAATTGAGGTAGCCTAGTTTTAAAAGGACTGTATACACAGACAGATTTGTTGCTAAATGTCCCATTAAATATTAAATATACAAAATATTAGAGTCATTGACTGTGTGTGTGTGTTTTTCCTCCCCAGGGCCACATCCAGACCTTTCAGCAGTCCGGTT
Organism: Lates japonicus; assembly: GCA_033238685.1. Classification (NCBI taxonomy): domain Eukaryota; kingdom Metazoa; phylum Chordata; class Actinopteri; family Centropomidae; genus Lates; species Lates japonicus. The sequence goes on from BRZM01000058.1 coordinate 2,308,537, forward strand.
TCAGTAGAGCCACATCTCCTCGCCAGTCTGTGGACTATGACGACGAGGAGACGGACTCAGACGAGGACATCAGGGAGACGTACGGTTACGATATGAAGGTACGTGAGGCAGCGAAGGCCTGAGAGATATTCTTAAATACTCCTGTTAACGATCTATAATTCCTAATTCTTTCCTCTCTGTGTGTCTGTTTTTGTTTTAGGACCCAGGCGAGGTGAAGCCCTACCTGTTCTGTGACGAGGAGATTCCCGTCAAGTCTGAGGAGGTGGTCAGTCACATGTGGCCGGCCGCCACGCCTTCCTTCTGCGCCGAGCACGCCTACTCCTCAGCCTCCAAGTCCTGTGTGCAAAGTAAGGCCACATTTACCGCATACCTATCCGTTTGTTTTTTCTTCACCAGATGATTTCAAGGCTGGATTTTATTAACTCCATCTCCAAATCTCAAAATATTTTCACTTCAGACCTAGGCACACCCAGAAAGCAGCCCAGGAAGACCCCTCTCATCCCTCGCAGCCTGGAGCCGCCAGTGCTAGAGCTGTCCCCGCAGGCTAAGGCCCAGCTGGAGGAGCTCATGATGCTGGGAGACCTGCTGGAGGTGTCCCTGGATGAGACCCAGCACATCTGGAGGATCCTTCAGGCCACGCACCCCCCCTCGGAGGAGAGATTCCTGCAGGTCATGGAGGTAGGGAGGTCGTTTCTTACGCAACCGGATTGTGTTTGAGTGAGTCGTTCTGGTTTTGCAATGGACATAGATACATAATTATTGACAGAAATATTTATTCTCTCTCATCGTTCCTTTGTTTTCTACAGCCTGACGATTCTCTGATGGAGAAGCCCCTGAAGATCAAGCTTAAAGATTCAGAGAAGAAGAGGAAGCGGAAGCTGGAAAGAGCCGAGCACCACCACATGCTGATGGCTGCTGCGGTCGCCGGCGGAGCCTCTGCGATGGGGGAAATCCGACCGGCCAAGTCCAAAGAACTGAAAAGGGTCGGCCTAGAGCTGGGCCTGGGCGGCAAACCCAAGAAGAAGAAGCTGAAACTGAACCTGGACAAGAACCGGGAGATGAAGCAGCTAGCCAAACGGTTAGCCAAGGAGGAGAAGGAGAGGAAGAGGAAGGAGAAGGCAGCCGCCAAGGCCGAGGCCATCAGGGAGGGATTGGAGAAGAGGAAGGAGAAGAAGATCCTCGACATTCCCTCCAAGTACGACTGGTCTGGAGCCGAGGACTCTAACGATGAGAACGCTGTGTGTGCAGCCAAGAACTGCCAGAGACCCTGCAAAGACAAGGTGAGGACTCGGCCGTTGGCCTCCACGGTTTTAATGAAAACCAAACATTTCTTTTTCCTGCTCTTCAGATTAAAACCTGTGTTGTCAGGAGGTTGTGTCGCAGTAAAAGAGGCACAAGGGGTGAATCATAGATGATTGATAGACGCAGCTTTGGTTTAGCAGTTAACAGAGGTCAGAGGTGACCATGTGACTGTGCATCTTTTTAAAACTCAAAGTTCTGTATGTTTTAAATATTATTTTGTAGATATCCCTGTAAAGCCATGGACAAAATTCACGTGATGATTATCTCAGCATTGTGTAATATTGGCATATTGATTATTCTCTCATGTCCCTTTGAAAACAACTGCTACAACAGGTTTAAATACTTCAAGGAATCTTCCAGTTATTTTCTTGATTAATCGTCTGGTCCATAAAGATAATTAAAAATGGCCGTCACAGTTTCCCAAAGCCCAGAGTGACGTCTTCAAATGTCTTATTTTGTCCCAACCTCAGTCTAAAACGCTCGACTAATCAAGCAATTTAAAAAAATGCATTGAGGAAATTCATTTCATAATGAATTTTTCAGCTATGTAAGAGGTCAGAAGGCCTGTGGGAGGTTAGGAGATCAGGATGCAACGATTAGATGTGTATCTTAACTTCAGAGGCCTGGTGATACCTCTGACTGCTGCTGTGGAGTGACTGCTGAATGTTTTTAGTGCTTTTCTCTTTTACAGACGTCCGTTAAGTTGTGATGTGGATTTAGTCGAGGCTCTGCATGTTTTCTCTCTGACTGAGTGCAGACTGAACTCATGAAATCAGGCATGATGCTGTGTTAAACTGTAGCTGTTCTTGGAAGACCGTGATGCAGGTAGATCACTTTGTCAGTCGACCTTCCTTAGCAACATCCCCGCCACGCTTCGAGAGAGATTCTCCGACCAGAGTGAGCTCCCTGAAACCGTAAATCGGTGTCTCCCGGTGAATGACACAGGGGTTTTTTTTTTTGTTTGCTGAGCACAGAGTTAATAACAAACACTTCTCCAAATGAACATCATGGAACTTTATTGAATATCAACAGCTGATAACAGCACTGGAACACCTAAAAGAGAGTTACACATAACGTATTAACAGGACACACCGATGTGGTTCTTTTTTGAAACAGCACTCCAGACTCTTCACCAAGTTAACCAGTGGCCAGTCTCCTTCCCCCTGTGTGTCCGCAGGGCAGCCAATCAGAGCTGAGGAACTGGTAGGCCTGCAGCTCTGTGGGTGGCGTAAAGATGATGAAATTATGAAGGTGCAGCTCTGAACTAGGCCCGACTACACCTGAGACTGAGGTTTAGGTGTTTCCTCACACCGACAGAACAGAGAGCGGTTATTCACTTATTCATCCAGGATGCAAATTCACATCTGACATGTGCTCTCTGTGTTTGAGGGAGTCCAAAACATTTTTATTACCACTTTGACACCTGTCAAGGGTGTACCCTACCCCCTATCAATCAATCAATCAATCAAACTTTATTTGTATAGCACCCTTCATACAGATTAGTGCAGTTCAGAGTGCTTCACAGTCGACTGATGAGCCGATAATAAGACAGAACAAATTATAAAAGACAAAACAGATTCAGTGCTGAATATTAAAAACAGTAAAATAGAATTTTGAAACTATAAAAGCAGAGTTAGTTAAAACTGTCCTAAAATAAAATGAGTAAATGAGGTAAAGACTGAAGAGGAGGTTTTAAGTTTGCCTTTAAAGATTTCAACACTTTCCTCTCAGGCAGCTCGGAGCATAAAAACTAAAAGCTGCCTCACCATAGGTTTTTGTCCTGTACTTAGAGACAATTAATAAGTTTGCACCTGAGCACCTAAGGGGGCGTATTGGTTCCCTAGCTGAGTGCATGCTGGGATTGGGCCTCTGCAATAGACCTTTTTCCCAGCAGACATTTTGGTTTATCAGAGCATGGCTGACTGGGACACTTGATGGAACTGTGCTCGTGTTACAAGGTTAATTTCAGGGGCCTATTTTAAACAGAAGGATGCATGTGTAGATCATTTAAAAATGACTGAAATTCTACCATCACTTGATGATTTGGCTAAACTTGGCTGTTCTTTGTTCACTGTGTGCAAAAAATATGGAATACACTTATTTATTTAGTCCAGTACCATTCATCATACCTGTGTTCTGCACTGTGGGTAACTGAGCTGACAGTCAGAGGTGTGTAACAGGTGGTAAGAGTTCACTTTTGTTTTGGCTCTGAATCCAGTAAATTACATCAATCAAACAATGACTGACTCGCAGCTTCGACGCCTGCTGTTAAAGATTACATTGCTTCACAAACCACCGCCACTTGTTCTTTCTTTTTTCTTTCTCTCAGTAATTGTTACGTTTCCTCGTTCCGTTCTCATCCTGTGTATTTCCAGGTGGACTGGGTGCAGTGCGACGGCGGCTGCGATGAGTGGTTCCACCAGGTGTGCGTGGGCGTGTCCTGCGAAATGGCCGAGAACGAGGACTACATCTGCGTGGACTGCTCCCGGAAGGTGACCGGAGCGGGCTGCGGCAGCGGTGGCGTGACGCTGGTGGAGGAGGTGGCGGAGGAGAGCGTGGTGGTTCTGGCGGCGACGTCGAGCCTGCCCTCGTCCGTCGTGGCCTCGTGGTCCCACGCTCCCCCTGCGTCTCATCTAAACCCAGCGAGTTCACATCAGCAGCAGCAGCAGCAGGAGCCTCAGCAGGGCAGTTAGCGCTCAAACAACGACCCAGGACTGAGTTTGAATACTGTACCTCACACAACGAGCATAACACAAAACCAGTATCCAGGCTAGCATCTCAACCTGTAGGACTGTGCAGCATCTGACGGAGAGAATAACCCTGAGTGAATAAGAGTGGCAGAAGAGGGACATTCCTGCATCTGCCTGGATTATAGAGCACAAGAAAATCTGGAACCCGATCTCTCCGAGCGCCACAACGTGCTGAGAAGGTTGTTGGTGGCACAGGCGAGAGTTAGTCCTCCTACAACGATTTTAGGTCTAGAAACATCCAGCAGCTACTTCCTCCTCCTCCTCCTCTTCAACAATAACAAGTTGTCGGTCCACTTAACTCTACAGTCAAACACCCACTTACTCCAGCTGTTGTAGTCAGAGCAAACAGGCAAATAAACAATAAAGTTCTGTCTCCGGTCGTGTTTTACTGGACATCCTGAACCGCTCCTCTCTGCCCTCTGCCTGGCCCCTCAGACAGTTAACATCTCAATATGTAGGACTCCAGACTAGGAAAAACAAATGGTTGTAATGTAGTGGAATTATTTATAATGTACATAGCTTTTAAGCAATTAAACAAACGGATTGTGGCTTTTTTTTTGGTTGTTGTTTTGTTTTATCACCTTTAATAAACTATTCCTAGTCAAATGATTGATGATTTTTTTTGTCTTAATTTACTTTGTTTGAGCTGAGAGTTTAAAGTTCACACGATAGGCTGTATATTTAAATATTTCTCGCTCATGAATCATCCTCAGGGTCTCTGCTGTGACTTATGGCCATGTTATTGAGAGGTTGATTGATTTTTCAGGTTGTAAGTTAAGCCTCACATTTCCTGTGTTACTCATTAGCTCTATTAGAGGAAAGACTGTGGTTGTGTTGTTGAGCTCTGGTATGAAAACTCACATGTTAAATTACATGTTACATGTTGCTCAGTCGTAAACAGGAATCTCCCTTTTTTTTTTTTTTTTACAAGCTGTTAATAGATGACTTTTAAATCTATTTATTTTTGAGTCTTTCAGCATCGATTCCTTAGACAGCGAAAGCAACATTTTAATAGGATTTACACATGAATTCCTGGATTTATTTTTGTTGCAGGAGACCAAGGGGAGGATTGTGGGTGGGGACTGGTTGGTTTGTTCTGATCTCCGCTCCCAACTCAGCAAAGTCGAATCCGGTGCGAACTGACCTCAGCTGCTTCAGCCTCCATCTGAGTGACTCACCTCTGTCACTGAGGGCAGAGGTGGAAATGTGCGGTCACAAGGCGCCACAAGAGGCATCAGCAATATGAACTGTAACGATACATAATCGATTACATAAGTTCTCCCCCTGTTAACGCTTCTTCTCTCCACCTGCCCTGATGCTCTGAGTGGAACTCTGGTCTAATCACAGACACATAAATGAGATTCATCCTTCTGCAGGGATGTGAGATCTGACTCCACTTTTTGCATCCCTGAGTGACTTTTCCTAAAATTCCTGATCAATTCCAACAAGGAAATTAACAAATCTTACTTTCAGGGCGCTTCATTTTGATTAAAAACACTGTGTTGCACCTTATTTTAACCACAGTGATGATAGATGATGCACTTTGCTCTGAAGGGGGCAGACACAAGGAAAGAAATCGGAGGCTGGCCCTAAGTTTAGCATTACAAACCCCCGCCCCTCTCCTCAGTCATGTTAAATACTAAAACCTGAGCATTTTAACAGATAAATCTCCTGAGACAGCTTCACACCCTGACACCTCGAGAGTTGTACGCAGCACCGCAATGAAAGGTAAGACCTGCATGTCAGCAGTTTCTCAGAAAAGGTTTTCAGGACAGTTTTCAGTGATTTAAGTGATTTTCTTTTAATCGTTTTAAAACAGAAATGTCATGATGTACACACAGTTCAGAGTTTTCTGGCAATTTTCTTTCTATTCATACAGTTTTAAATATTCAGTTGCCAGTTCTTCAGGTGGAATTGTTTGATCTGAACTGGGAAATCAACTCTAATTCCAGCATCAACCAGCCTCTATAACCTGCTGCAATATATTCCACTCTTCTCTGTCTGATTTTTTTTAGGAGACGCCGCCAAAGCAGGCCTCCCCAATGGCACCACCGGCGGGCGAGCCAAGGACCTGCTGCCGCCCTCAGAGGAGAAGATGGAGGAGCGGGGCCAATGGAGCAACAAGATCGAGTTCATCCTGTCGGTGGCCGGCTCCATCATCGGCCTGGGCAACATGTGGCGCTTCCCCTACCTCTGCTACAAGAACGGAGGAGGTGAGTGGGTGATGAGCTGGGGTGGACGTACCCAAAACTTAAAACACAATGGAGATTTAAATCAGTCAACGCATGCAAAGAATCAAAAGTCAACCTCAGCTTTAGACTCATAAAACAGAAGTAAATAAGAGCTCTTAGAGTTTATGGACGTGGCCTGTTTAGCTGCTAAATTGGACGCCTCCCCCCCTTCTCCCTCCATGGGGCAGCAGGGTCAGGGTTCAGGGCAGAGCGGGGTCAGACAGCTGTTGTTGCTCCTTGCTCACAGCAGCTGTCCCCGTGGAGAGGCGGAAATCTGAGCACGGCAAACATCCCGAGCCGCCCGACGGGACGTCAACACAAAAACCGAAAGAGAGCAGAGGTGGAGAGGCAGTGGCTTTCTTTATTTCTTCATTTTTAATTCTTGTACACCATCAGCACTTGACCTTGCATGGTTGTTAATTTTTACATGGTTTGCTTTTGTGTTGCAGGTTTGTTCAGAGCAGGTCAATCTGATAGAAATCAAAGATTATTCAAAGGAAATCTGGCACAAAACGTAGCAGCACACTAAGACAGACAAAATCAGTACCCAGTAGGTAATAGGTAACAGAGAGAGAGGGCTAAAGAGAGAGGAAGAGATCTACTTTCCCCACGAATCATTTCATCTTCTGAAACACCACTCAGGTGGATTTACCTCTTAATATGTGTGAGAATGGATGTGTGTATCTGTTTATGCACTGATGCTGCAACAGATGGAAGGAATAGTGTTTGTCTCTACATCTCTCTACATCTTCAACATGTTTCCCCACTCAGGTGCGTTCCTCATCCCCTACCTGATCTTCCTGTTCACCTGTGGCGTTCCCGTCTTCTTCCTGGAGACGGCCCTGGGCCAGTACACCAGCCAGGGAGGCATCACCTGCTGGAGAAAAATCAGTCCCTTGTTTGAAGGTAAGGAGGACAGGTGTGTCACCTTAAGCTGCACACGTGTTACTGAATGAGCCTACTGGATACAGGCCCAGGGGCCCCGAAGGAGTGAGGCCCCTGGGCTTGGAGCCTCGGTTGGAAGTGACTGTTAATAATCACACAGCAACAAAAACACAGAAAATGACTGTAAAGAGACACAGAACAACCATGAAGAGACAAAAAGATGGACGACAAAGAGACTCAAAATGGTTATAAAGAGACATGAAACAACCACAGAAAGATGCAAAATGACTACAAAGACACAAAACAACCACAAGGAGTCATAAGACGACCACAAAGAAACACAAAATGACCAAATATTCAAAACAACTACAGAATTAAAATGACAAAGAGATGTGCTACAACTACAAATAGACATTTAAGGACCAAAAAGTCAAAACGAAACAACCACAAAATGCTCAAAACAACTGCAAAGACACTACGTGACAACAAAGAGTGGCAAAATGATCATGTCTTTCTCCTTTGTTTCATAATCCATTCATGCCTTAAGACAAGGTCTGCTACAGTCCCACGGTCGTTTACAGAGTCCGAATACACTCACTGAGGCGATGTTTTGTCAGTGACCTGTAAAAATATTCAACCACAAGAAGCCGACTTTTCAAGATTTAAGTAAAACTGGTTGATTTTCACATTTCACATTATTATTAGCTGTGGGACGCTTCACATACTAACATGTCACTCCTGCAGGTCTTGGCTACGGTACCCAGGTGATAGTGACTCTGTTGAACTTCTACTACATCATCGTTCTGGCCTGGGGGATCTTCTACCTGTCTTTCTCCTTCTCCTGGGACCTGGCCTGGTCATCCTGCAACAACACCTGGAACACAGGTAACACGTGTGCATTAAAAATATAACAGGAGGTTCCTACAGATGTCCTTTATACGCTTAAGAATTTCTCCATTTTCTTCTTCTCCCCTCCAGAAAACTGTGTGGAGTTTCAGAGGAGAAACACCTTAATCAACTCAACAATCAACCCAAACACCACCTCTCCTGTCATTGAGTTCTGGGAGTGAGTTTTCAGACTGTCTAACCTCCTAATGATTTATCATAATAACAATAATGTGTCAACTTCTTTGTTTCTTTCCTGCAGGAGAAGAGCGCTGAGAATTTCCCCGGGCATCGACCACATGGGCTCTCTGAACTGGGACCTCGCTCTGTGTCTGTTCATCGCCTGGGTCATGTGCTACTTCTGCATCTGGAAGGGGGTGAAATCCACGGGAAAGGTGGGTGAGAGGTGATTCAGAGTCTTGACCTTATCTGCACCTCAGTGAGAGCGCAAGGGAAAATACCAGGTGACCTGTTTTCTATCTATTTATCATAACAGGTCAATGGGAAAGTTAAAGATGTGACATCTGGTATTTATTTTTTCTTTTCGGCATGTGTCTTGTTTGCATGTTTAACGTCCCTGTATGTGTGTGTGTCTGTATAGGTGGTCTACTTCACCGCGACCTTCCCCTACGTGATGCTGATTGTGCTGCTGATCAGAGGGCTCACCCTGCCCGGCGCCGGGATCGGGATCCAGTTCTACCTCTACCCTGACCTGGGACGACTGGCGGACCCACAGGTACCGAGATCTTGCACAATCTGGTGTGTGATGTCTCCGTGACAGGTGGTTACCTTTAGGTGGTTCACACAAAAACATCCCTCGCCCAAGCACAAAATCACTAAATCCCAGTGAGGGCGCACCAGGTGCAGGTATCCCGTGGTTCTCGGCTGGGGAGCCTAGTTTCTGCTGGGTCCATCTGCTCTCCATGAAAGAGGCAGGGACCGCAGGGATCAAATTCAGGGCCAGGACACCACTGGGACTGTAAACACGAGCTCCACCAGGACCGAGCTGCAGACAGTCGGCTAACCAGGCTTCTCCCCCCTGTGGGAGGACGGGGAGAGTTTTAACTGGCTCCCCTCACCTCAGACTAAATCAGAGAGCCTCTGTCGGAGTCTCCATGTTGACTCAAAACACTTCATAATTTCTCTAAGTTCTGTTATTATTTTGCCGTCTCCCCCTGGCTCAGTCCTGTCTCAGTTGTCGGGGTCAGAATCATTGTGTAACAGCAGCTGATTTTTATTTTCATACGATGAAGAATCTGTTTTAAGACGACTTGTCACAAAAAAAAAGATCTGATTTAGCGCTCAGTCTCAGATCGTTCACTTTCCATATTTAAAGAACTTTGGTTTGTTAATCAGTGTTAAGACAAACAAGACCAATAACAGACTTTTAACAGTTTCCTATTGTGCAACTGCGTTAGTCAATGATTGTGCGTGCGAAAACTTAGCACGAGAATTCCTCTGGATTATGTAAACACTGAATGGCACGTTTGTGTATATACATCAGCCTGAGTGAGTGTGTATTCAGCATCGCTTTAAATTCAAGGAGTTTTTAAAATGTTTCCTCTCTGGCAGGTGTGGATGGACGCCGGCACCCAGATCTTCTTCTCCTACGCCATCTGTTTGGGGTCGCTGACCGCTCTGGGCAGCTACAACAAATACAACAATAACTGCTACAGGTATGTGATCTATATCCTACTTTAGTGCATCCTCAAATACACAGGAGATTCTTTACAATATCTTTGTTTCACTGCTGTGTGTGTTGCAGGGATTGCCTCTCCCTGTGCTTCCTGAACAGCGGCACCAGTTTTGTGGCCGGCTTTGCAATCTTCTCCATCCTGGGTTTCATGTCTTATGAGCAGAACGTTCCCATCTCAGAGGTGGCAGAGTCTGGTGAGGCCTGTATAAATGGAGGAATTGCAGCTATAATCTGTTTTTTATCAGCTGAAGTTTTCTCTCTTGTCTCTCTGCAGGTCCCGGCCTTGCCTTCATAGCCTACCCCCGTGCTGTGTCCATGATGCCCTTCTCTCCTCTGTGGGCTGCCCTCTTCTTCATCATGATTGTTTTTCTGGGGCTGGACAGCCAGGTAGAAAATTTTGTGTTACTTTTAGTTAATGAATGATGCTTTTTCCAACTTTTCAGTTTCCTGTTATAATAACTGAACAAAAACCATGTCAACCCGCCTCCTCTGCCTCCTCGCTCTGCGCTCCCCTCCCCATCAGTTTGTGTGCGTCGAGAGCCTCGTGACGGCGATAGTTGACATGTACCCTGCCGTGTTCCGACGCAAAAACCGCAGGGAGCTCTTCCTCTTGGCCGTCTCCCTCTTCTCCTTCCTCATGGGCCTCATCATGCTGATGGAGGTAGGGGTCACACTCTGGGACCACACACACAGATGCATGCCCAGAGACAAAGATTTGCAAACATAAACTCGAATATTTTCATATTAAAGGTGATATTTTTGCATATTAAGGTGTTTTAAGACATTATATTCTGCCTAATGCAGTGAAATTGCCTCCAAAACAACATTTAGATGATGTGAAATTAAATATCTCCTCTGAAAAATGACACACTCCAAATCAGGCTGTGGCTTGATGAAGGGAGGGTAGCACCTGATGGCTGTTTAGGGATAAACCAGGTCAGGATGCTTTGTTATGCTGAAATAAAATCTTATGGAGTCCAACATAGTCATGACATGGTTTCACCTCTGCACAGCTGGAAACATGAATGCTCTGCAGAGGTGTCAACAAGTCAAAGGTTTTGTGCAACACATCTCAGGTAAGTCTCATTGTGCTAAGTCACATCTGAAGTCTCTATATTTTGAGCTTCAGAGTTTCAAGTCTCTGTGTGTAACAAGAAAGTAGAACTGGTATTTTTAAGTACTGCAAAAAAATAAATAAAAAAATACAGTGTTAAAGCTGCTATAATAAGTTTTTGCTGTCGCTACATCACCGACGTTAGCATTAACATCTGTCTACTTACCAAGAGCTTCAGCCATTTTTCTTGTTACAAGAAAGTAGGTTATAATACGCCCTCTGGGCAGTGCTACCTCCTCATCTGGATGTTACAGTCCTGGGCTAGCTGGTTAGCATGCTAACTTCAGCAGAAGAAAAGAAGTGATAGAAATAGAAGCAAAACAAGAGTTAACACTGGAGACAGCTCTTGGTGAGTAAACGAGTGAAGTTTAGCTGTTAATGCTAACGTTAGCTACGTAGTGATAGCACAAACTTACATATAGCACCTTTAACTTATAATTTAGATTCTATTAGTGCTAAACAAACACACAACCAAAACAAAACTTGCACATGTAAAAAGAAGCAGTCACTGCAAACCAGGTAACGATGTCTAAATGTTTCCTCTTCCGCTGATTCACCTGCCCTCCATCAGTCTCTGTAGTCAGTCTGTGGCAACAACACATGAATATAAACACCTCAGACATTTCAGTTTACACTGGATATGTTTATGAACAACTTATTTGTTTGTCTTTTTTTCTCTTGCAGTCAGAATTTCACTTAATTTCCTCTGTGTAGGTCTTTATTTTTCCATTTCCCTACAGTTTGTGTTTGACTGGAGGTAGAGTTTTAACACACAGAGCATAAACTGAAATAAATTCCACTTTAGTTCATTTGATTATTTATTGAACAGTCAGTCTGTTTTGTGTGAAAACAAATGGATTAAGTGTAGCAGTATGATAATGACTGTCCTGTATATTTCTCTCTCTGTAGGGGGGGATGTATGTCTTCCAGCTCTTTGATTACTACGCAGCCAGTGGCATGTGTCTCCTCTTCATGTCCATCTTTGAGACCGTCTGCATCGCATGGGTCTATGGTAAGCCGTCCTCACATACACACACACAACAGCGCCTTTCATTTGTGATAAACGATCCTGACCATCTTCACTGTGTTGTTGCAGGTGCGGATCGCTTTTATGACAACATTGAGGACATGATTGGCTACCGTCCAGGACCTTACATCAAGTACTGTTGGTTGTTCTTCACCCCAGCCACGTGCATTGTGAGTTTCAACAAACTAATTAAGTAGTGTCGCGGCTTTCCAAAGATGACAAAAGGGCCGACCACAACTGAGGCCTCTCTTACAGAAATGAAAAGAAGGCAGCTGTTCGTTCGTCACTGATAATAATATTCCTCTACACTTGTGTCTCCAGGGTACCTTTGCCTTCTCCCTCATTAAATACACTCCTCTCAAGTACAACAATGAGTATGTGTACCCGTGGTGGGGCTATGTCATTGGCTGGCTGCTCGCTCTCTCTTCCATGGTCTGCATCCCACTCTGGATGGTTTACAAGATCAGCACCACCCAGGGGACTCTCCGAGAGGTAATGATAATCCAACAGTGGCGGGCTCCTACCTGAATTAACCCACCTAAATGTAAAATAAAATGCATTTTACTCACTTAAACATCTAATTATTTGTAGACATATTTTAAAAAACTGCTTCACTGCATATTTAAAAATATAATTTGGTGACTGTGACAGTGTTTAGGCAGCAGAGAACAGCCCACCACTGTAATCCATAAAAAGCTTTGCAGACTTTTAAAGAGACAGACGCATTTTATTTGAATATAACTACAGCCTATTAACACTGGTTTATTTTCCCCTCAGCGCCTCCAGCTGCTCATCACACCATCCGACGATTTACCCAAAACCAAGAGGGAGCAGGAGAGGTTACTGGCCATCTTTGCTCCCGAGGAAAGCGCCACCACGACTAGAAATGGCTACCTTCCCGTGTCAGAGGGAGACTCCAACTTATGAGGCCCCATCAGTGACGTGTTCAGGTGATAGATGTGGGTTTAAGTTCCATTATTGACTTGCCACACCCTTCCTCCATCACAAAGACCACTGCAGGGAAAGATACAACAAACTGTCACATCATCTGCTTTAATACATAACACTTATGGAGGACTCAGGAGTTTGTTGGGTTTGGCAGCACCTGTACATTTCAGGGATGGCAGTAATGTGATATAAGAAGGATAAAGTAGAAGGCAGTTTGTCATTTATTGGATTACTTAGTTGTTTTTGGGCAAGGGCATTTTTTTTCAGGGACAAAAGGAATTTGCTCTACTCAAACTGAAATCCATTAATACGGCGGCTAATATGAGTCAGCCTTGCTCTGAAATCGTATTTTCGCTTCATTTAAATATGGTAATTGTAGACACAGACACACTGGTGCCACCAAAAGTTTCTAAATAAATATTTTAACTTCCACCATAAGGATGAGTTTTGTAACAGTAACAGTAAAGGTGAACCATTTGTGACCACTGAAAAGAGGGCGACATGCAAGTTGAAGTCTCCTTGTGTATCAGACATCACTCCATGGCTACTAGTCATATTTGTGTCATATATTGTATTATCATTCAGTTGAAATAAAATGTTATATTTTGCATGAATAGACTGTGAAAATATGGAAGTGAAATTGTAGCAGTGCAGTAGGTTTAGGACTAACATGGTGTATACAACGTAGTTTCATATTTTGTACTGTAACATAAAATAACTGTACAAATAAATGTGAATCTTGTAAGTACGTTTTTAAATAAACATGCTAATTTTAATGTTGTCTTGAACCATTTTACCACAGTGTAGCTGTCATTTCTTCTCTCTCCGCTGAAGTTATTAGAGCGTTACGTTCAAATTCTTCATTATGAGAGTCTGATAGAGCATGGGCATTTACCAGGCAGGGATTATGGGAAATGTAGGACAATACTAGGTCTGTGTATCATTGCCTGTGCTGCTTCAGTTCTTTTCTGTCTCTCACATGTCCAGTTTTATGTAAGTGCAATACTAACCTTTCTGGAGTACCCCTTTAACTTGTCAATTATGACATTATTTATTCATAATGGTGCTTACTTTATGCATAAATTATTGATTGTGATGATGCAAAAACAAGATTAGTTTGCATAATGTGTCTACACACTATCAGTGCTGTGCTTCCCACACTAAGAACCTGGTGTCCTAATAAAAGAGTTTCAGGCTGTCCTCTGCAGAATGCAGGAGTCATGCATTTTTCTATCACAGCGCAAAGGGAAACGTTTAAATTCAGATCTGGAAAACCACCTTAGGTAATGGGACAGTTATGATGAGAGAAAATAAAAAATCTGACTGTGTCGACTGCCATATTCTTTACAAAATGTGGCTCTGCGTGGAGGGCCCCTTGTGTTACACACTGAGCTGTTGTTAAAAAGTCAAATGGACAAAAAGATGTGTAGTTTGAGGATTTGTAATATATTTTTAGAAGGGTACAGTTTCTGAGACTTTAAGAAGCCTGTTCAGCCACAATGATGGGGCATTTTTGGAGCATTTTTCTAGAATAAGTTCGCTACTGGGTGTCATGCGGCTCCTGTCCCGTCGGAGAGCCGCTGATTGGCTGGAGCCGCGGCGTCACTCTCTACGTGCCTCGGTGACGCCCCACGCTTTCCCACCATGCAGCGGGGTGATGTCTGAGGAAAGATGGCGGAAGGAGGAGCGGCTGATCTGGATACCCAGAGAGGAGAGGTCGCGGCACTGCTGAAAACACAGCTAAGAAAGGGAGACACTTGGTAAGACTCGAGCTGAAACCTTTTCAGAGATGCCGCGTGGCCGTCGGCCGGCTCCGCCGCGGCTGTCAGCGCCACGGAGGATAAAAAAGCCGAGGTGACGGGCCGTGTTGACAGTTAGCTCCGAGCTAGCTAACGGAATCCTGTCAGCTTCATGTGTGTCAGCTCGGCTCGGCTAGCGGTGCTTGAGCTAACGCTAGCTTCTCAGACTTGTCAGCGAAGAACGGCAGACCCCACAGATCTTTTCAGTGTTGTATTCTGGTGGTTGTATTCACCACTTGCAAACTGCCGCCTCGCTTTTTAACTGCTGACAAGATCTCGGTGAGCCGACGTATCGTTTGTCGGAGCTAGTTAGCTAGGTTAGCGTCTAGCTAGCTGGCTAGACCACCGAAGCTCCAAGTGGTTCGCCAGTCAATGGGTTCGGCAGGGCGGAGTCGAGGGGAAAAAAAGCACCTGTCAAAATCACAGAGCCAGCTGGCCAGGCATGCAGCAACCTGAACTCAACTCGGCGTCAACAGAGCTACTGTTACACCTATCAATCTGTGTAATGTGCGCTTCTTAAAGGCAGATTTGTTTAGCGAACTGGCGGAAAGGTAGTTTTCACCTGCCGAAGTATTGCTGCCATTACTATTTGACATGTAAAAACAAATACAAAAGCTGTGGTTGATACTTCTAAGTTTGTTGCATGACCCTTGAACAGTCTACACTGACTAACATTGCCCCACCTTGTTTCATCTGAGCTGATATAGTACTGCATTATTGACTTCTTTGCAGGTATCTGGTGGACAGTCATTGGTTTAAACAGTGGAAGAAATATGTGGGATTTGACAGCTGGGACAAATACCAGATGGGTGACCAGAATGTCTACCCAGGACCGGTTGATAACTCTGGTCTTCTCAGAGGTAAGACAGGTGATGATTCAACTCCTTGGACCCTCAGTCATCATTAGGAATAAATTGTATACAGAGTGTGGCCTTTACATAACTCTGGGGATCCCAGGACAGTAAAGCTTAGTCATTCTGGAAGTAGCAACAAAAACAACATTGTTGACCAACTCTATTGCTTTTTTCAGGGGGGTGAGGGTTCATAGAAAGTGCTCCAGCATACCTTGTTCTTTGTTTGTTTTGTTGGATGTGAGACAGTGAGTGTTGGGTGAGTAAATACGCCTTCTCTCCCTCTAATTGTCCTCCTCTCCTCCCTCTAGATGGGGACGTGCTGGCCATCAAGGAGCACCTCATCGATGAGCTCGACTACATCCTGGTCCCCACTGAGGGCTGGAACAAGCTCGTCAGTTGGTACGGGCTGACGGAGGGCCAGGAGCCAATTGCACGCAAGGTGAGGGTTCAGCCATTAGGATTATGAATGGGCTAGACGATTGGAGCGTGCTCTGCTCAGTTATAGAAAAACAGGTTTTCTCTGTGTTTAGTGTGGCTTGTGTTGGGTTGAAAGGTTACGTGTTATATTAGAGAGATATAGTTCTTAATGATGTTGCATTATCTTCTTTACACCAAATTAATGGCAAAAAACAGCCTGGTATTACATTAAATTTGGAGCGAATGACTGTTTTGCTTGTGTTTAGTCATAAGAAATGCTCTATGAAGGGATTAGTTGGCGTGATTTGTCTACAAAGATGATACTGATATGTTGGATATTTATCTTGTATTAATAGAGAGCGGCAGTGATGGTGCTTTCATTCATTTCCCTCAGCTTTTCATTCATTTCTGTCATGAACTGCAGTTATTTGCCTTAGTGTTATTTTGGTAAAGTGAGATAAGAGGCTGTACGTGTGGTAACAGTTGTTCAGTCTGTAGAATACGTCATGACAGCAGCCACAAGTTAACTAGACTCACAGTATCGAGTCCCTGCCTCAAATCTCGCCAGTCATGGCATCATGGCTGCTAGAAGAGGTTCCTCTCCCCCCCCCTCCATCTCTATCATTCCCTCTCTCGTTCTTTCTCCCCCCTTCCTTCCATCGACCCTCCCCTTTTGCCATGTATGTCGCGGGACGTATCGGGTGGCCGCCGGGTTTCTATTTTCAGGCAACGTTCTGGATGACTGAAAAGCTACATGGAGCGATCTGCGAGACACAACATGCAGGAGGTTCATTATTAGTTTTCCTATTTTTTTTTTCTTGTTTCTGTTGTGGGGTTGACATCCAGAGGTGCGGGGAGGGGGAGGTAGGAGGGGTGGTGGTGGTGGTGGTGGGGGCACAAGCGTTTTAGTTACAGGTTTGGGCGCTATGTTTCCCTCCGCTGTCCTCTTCTGGTCTGATTGCCAGCGCCGGCGGAGTGCTCCTGCGTGTCCTTGTTTTTTGAAGTGGAGGAATGCCGGCTGAGGTCACACTGAGAGAAGCAGCGTGAAAGCTTTTGAGAGGAGTGCAAGAGGCATAACCAGTATGGGGGTGGGGGGGTGAATGGTTTTGGCTCGGCTCTGATTTGAGAAATTCTCTCAGAGTTTGGCCATGAGTTGGTCTTTTTGCTACAAGCTTACAAACACATGGGTGGTGTGCTGAGGGGTAGGATGGTCCCACTGGGGGGGGGGGGGGGGGGGGGGGGGGAGGGGAGGGGTTTGTGGGGAATCTGAGCTTTTAGTGAGTGTGTGTGTGCATGACTACTGCAGTTCTCAGGGACATTTGTGAAGCTGGTGCTGTGTGTATATATATATGTGTGTGTGTTGGAGGGGCTCAGCGGTGAAATAAATAGGTCGGGACCCCTCAGCTGTTTCCACGAGGTGCTGCTAATTTAGGCTCTTCACTCTGACTCTGCTCCTATCAGGACACCAGATGAGTGGCAACCAGGCCAGCAAAACCCTGCTTTATTATGCACTAGAAACAGCAGCTACTACAACTCACAATTTACCTGTTTAATGTCACTTTTTAAAGTAGATGATTAGATCATAGAAACGCTGCAAGCTTACTAGCTCCTGGTCTCTGTTTGGTTGACTTATGTTAACAGCTGTGAAGCAGCAGGGAACTTTTCATCTGCTGTAGAGACTTACGCAGGTAATATAGAGTAGCAGTGGTGATTCTGACCACACCAGACTCTGTTGTTTTGGTTTAATGTGTGCCTGTTGCTACATAATGTTTTCAAGTTTCAAGCGGTCAGCTGATGTAGTCCAGTCATGACGCACAGCTAATATTAAATAAGTTCTGGAAATATCTTGAATTAGCCAGAGTGTTGCTCCTATATAAAGCTTGTAAGTCATCAGACACATTGACACCGGCATATCTGCAACATACTGTGTTTGTGTAGACGTGAATTGTTAATATCACTGTTTTCTCCCAAGGTGGTGGAGCAGGGTATGTTTGTGAAGCACTGCAAAGTGGAGGTGTACCTGACGGAGCTGAAGCTCTGCGAAGACAGTAACATGGACAACGTGATCACCAGACGCTTTAGTAAAGCTGACACAATAGGTAGGCCTGAGTCACTGTGGAGTAACTGTCTATAAACACTGCTGGAGTCACACATAAAGGAGGTGGCAGCCTGTAAATGATGCTTTCAAAACATGACTTAAAACAAGTCGCAGCAGCTGTCATTATTTTATTCATGAAGTTCAGACTCATGCTGTACACATTCAAAAAAGGTAATGATTATAAACAGTAGTCATGTTTTTCTTGAGTAATTGTGTAATGTCTGAACACTACGTGCTGTTACTTGCATGTTGTTTCCTCTAATAATCCTTCATGCCAATAATAAATACTTCACTAGAAATGACTCAAACAAAAAATCCTTGTTGTGAAACCACATTTCTTCATGCCCCAGAATTCCTCTCTGTAAGTAAGTGTAGGTAAACTCCAGCTCATACTGGGCGAAAGCATGGGAACACCCTGGACAGGTCATCTGTCTTTAAACCAAATAACGTTTGTCTTTGGCTGCAGATATGATAGAGAAGGAGATGAGGAAGCTGTTCAGCATTCCTGATGAGAAGGAGACCAGGCTGTGGAACAGGTACATGAGCAACACCTTTGAGCCTCTCAACAAACCTGACAGCACCATCCAAGACGCCGGCCTCTACCAAGGACAGGTAGGAAGCTTTTATCTGAACTCGCCACTGTGTGAGAACAGTTTGAACAGCCCTGTATGGTTCCCTTTTTTTTAAAATATGGCTCGCTACGTCGACAGTTATTATTCCTGAGCTCAGTGAAATATGCTCTAGTTTCAGTAACCTGTATCAGATAGCTTTTCCTTATTTGCGTTCTCCGTCAGTCAGCCCTTTTAGGTCCCAGCAGAGTGGAGCTTCAGAAAAGCTTTCCTGTTCTGCTTTGTTTTGAATCAGTGTCCAACAGGTTATCACCACCAGCAGAGGGCGCAATCACTGATCACACCACCACCTTCAGGGCAACCAAAAACTGATTTTAAAATGAAGTGAATGACTTTTACTTTTAATCGTTGGGACGCTGTAGGTGGTACTGTGACAAGTTTCTTCTTTGCTGCTCTGCTGAAGTTTACGTCTCTGCAGGTGGTGCTCTCATCTTTTTTTTCTTTTCATCGCTGCTCCTGCTCTCAGCCCAGCTTCTCTCCTGGGAAAACATTTAATATCACTGCCGGAAAACCGCGATACAAGTTTGTTAGAGCAAGAAAATCAATAAATGTGAAACCTGCGGTGATCGGAAATAGCAAAATATCAACTTATTAGTAAGAAAATGACTCAATCAGATTATTTAAATCAGCCTTGACAGTGAAGCTGGAGTTGTGCTAAGATAATACAGTAAGTCTGTCCTGCAATGAGATGGGTACAGTGCAGAATCCAGCCACATCTCTTGGTAAGCTGCTTAAACCGAACATGTATGTCCTGGCTTCCACCTGGCAGTCACCTCTAACACAGATTCATTTAGACACCTGGGCCTCGGACTAAATCCTCACTAAGTGAAACAGCAGATCAGATCCATCCAGCCTTTCCCCCGTTAGAAACAGAAAACACAAAAATCGGCACTCATCCAGCTCTGCATTCTCAAAAAGGTTCAGATTAATGCAACTAAATGCAGCTCATGTGCTCAGAGTGCAGATGAGCCGATGCTTACATGACTTGGCGTCTTTAAACCAGTGAAAGCAGACGGAGCCTTCTCTTTTTCTCTCTGCCGTCTCCCGCAGGTTCTCGTAATAGAGCAGAAGAATGAGGATGGCACATGGCCCCGAGGCTCCACGGCACCCAAGTGAGTGAACGACGGCTCGTCACCTGGCGCGTATGTCTCTGTTGACAGAGGGAAGGAGTTAGTGCAGAAATGGAGTGCAATTCCCATAAAACACGAACAGTAGGCAGTGTATTATTGAATTGCTAAGGGTTGACGATAATATGATGTTAAACAGCATCAGAAATTTAAACCCTTTTTAAAGTTTCCCTGCTATTTCACTCATCACCTTCCAAAAAAAACCTCCTCTCTGTGACTTAGCCGACCTCTTTTGCTTGACGTTTTGTTGCTGACATATCCCTCTATTTATTTTTTATCTCATCTCAGTTTTATTTAATGGACACTCACACACCTTTCTTGAACGGGCTCCTTATTTCCTCTCCTCTAACTCATGATCTATTCTTTATCTTTTGAAGGTCATCTGGTGCTTCCAATCTCTCTGCTTTGCCAAAGATCTCGCCTTCATCTCTCACAAACAATCATAACAGCAGCTTCAACAGCAGGAAGTAAGGCTTAGTAGAATAGCTGAGGGGTGGGGTTTTCGGAACGGGGGAGGGGGTCGCCAACAGCCAGAGATGGAGCCCCTGGAGGCGTAGCTCGGCGCAAAAGTCTGCAGAAATTCTCGCTGAAATGAAGCGACTTCAGTTTGATTTTTTTTCAGTTCTGCTCAGTTTAAGTCGTACTCGTCACACAGGTCTGTCTCTGGCTGTGGTTTGGGGCTTTAAGCTATCTCCTGATGATGCGGTTTCAGCTGTAAGAGCTGATAGCGAGGGAGGGGGGGAAAGGGGCCTCAGAGGAGGGATTGATCTCTTTGGAATTTTCTCCAGCCACAGCAGTGCTCTCTATAAATGGCCCTCCGGTGCCTCTGGGTGCTTTAGTCAGCATTTAATTATGTTAGTTAACAGTTCGCATCTGATTTTCTAACCTGATTGATCGATAGCTTTGGCTGCGGCTGCGTGATTATGGTTAATGTGATAATTATTTTACCCATTAATCTGCACCACATGGTCTCAGTCTTATACAACAGTCAATCAAATCAAGGGTCGTCTAGTAAAAACGCAAAACCTGTTTGACAGCATATTTCTGCTGCTGCGATGAAAGATAAAATAACTTGCAACAGCTGCTGTGATAACTCCTGTCGAGTAGTGTTTTAGTTTCTGTGCCCTTTGCGTTGTTTTAACACAGTGCTGATGTATCTGTTAATTCAGATTCAGACAACTTTATTTATCCCTAAGGGAAGTTCAGTTTTACAAAAGCAGCGTTTTGTTTTCCTCAGGTATTGAGGGCATTAAGGTGAATTCACTGAGAGAGGATGTGATCAGATTGTCTGATAATTCCTTTTGCTTTCTGGGCGATGTGTTTCTTTCTCTCTGCTGGACCCCAGTGATCTTGGAGCAGACCTTAACAATACGGCAGAGAGCCCACCAAACCAACAAATAAAAGAAAAGGTTGAAAGACTTTCAATAAAAGACTGAGCCACCTGATCTCCACCTGTACTCTCGTTTTGGTTGTTAGAACCATTCTGGTATCTAAAAGTGCCCGTGCATGTAAAGGAAGCTGATACGTCACATCAGCAGTTTCAGAGATATCGAAACTTTTCTTTAAAAAATCACTATATGCTCAAACACGCAGCCCTAGTGTGAGGCTACATTTTCAGACGCTTCATCTTCCCACAAGAAGGTGAAGTGTCAAATCACAGCAGCATCTCAGGTATCAGTCAGTCTGGATGTCCTGCCACGCCAAAATGAATTACAGCTCAGTTTCTCTTCAGCTTTCAGTTTCTGTTTTCTGAAAACGTTTCTGTAAACTGATTAAGGTTTTTTTTTTTTTTTCTCCTCCTGTGAAGCTCCGGGGCCCCAGAGGCTCGGTCGGCCCCTCTGCTAGAGAGCACTGCTTCTGCTGTGGGTGGAGCTTTTTCTGCCTCTGCTGTCGAGTAGATTTTACACTGTCCCCTCCTTTCACCCGATGTGTGTGATTTACTGCATGCTGGAGTGTGTGTGTGTCTGTGTGTCTCAGTGCTGTTGGAATGCAGGAATGAACAGCCACCTGAAAAATCTATATTGATAAAGAGGGAAGGTGTCACCGGCCCGTATGCCAATTATATCTCAGTGCATTACACCACTGGCTCGTATAGTTGGGGAACATGGTTTCACATTGCCGTTTCTCTGCGTTATATTGTTTAATAGCGGCGGCCTCTTTTTCTGCACAGTGGATTGTGGGTGACTTGGGGAAATTAGATCTTCAGTCCCAGCAGCTCTCCTGTCCCTGATTCACTGTAGTGCCAGTGCTGTCGTTTCCTCTGAATTATGCATGGGGCATTTTTTTTTCTTCTCCTCACTCCCTTCTTCATTTGAAGTGTTCCCACATTACGTAACACTTGTCTTTTTTGATTTTGCGGCTTCGGTCTGGTCAGTTTCGCCTCAGCTGCGATGCTCTGTAACAGCACTAAGTGTCACTGTCTTAGGAGGCGGTGTCCCCCTCTTTCTCTCTCTCTCTCTCTCTCTTCTTTCTCCCTCTTTCTTGGTCTCTTTACCTCTCCCCTGAGCTCATTGCGATGCACACGTTCTGCAGTCGAAGTGACCTTCAGAATACATTTCATCTCATGCTCCTGCTCCACGCCCTGTGATGAAACCACCCTTTCCCCCTGGCTTTTACTTTATTTTATTTATTTAGACCCTCCCCTCCCGTAGAGACGCCCGTGGCATATTAACGAGGATGAAAGAGGGAGTGTCAAAAGTGTGCGTTTCGCTGAGGAGGGGTGCTGACGGTGTCGTAGGGTGCATTTTAACGGCAAGAGAGGGAAACTGAGAGTGTGTTAGTGTGTCGGGGTGAGCGAGGACACAGTGGCCAAGCGTAAGGAAAGGGGGATAAATGTTCAGCATGAACGTGTTGATGTATGTGAGTATGTATGTTAGAGAGAGAGAAGGAGGGAGGTAGAGAGACTTTAACAGAGTCAGGCCTGTGAATACTGCAGCCTCAGCTGGATGCAGTGGATCAGCTGCTCCCTCCATCCCCATCTCATTTCTCTTCTGTCAGCCTCCCCCCCTTGTACTGTCCGCCCCTCCCCCCTATTCTCCCTGCCTCTCCCTCCCTCTCTCTCTCTCTCTCTCACTCTCTCTCCCTCTCCCTCTCTCTCTCTCTCTGTGCACCTCTAGCTTCGGTAGCAGTAGTCTTGAGCATCCTTGCTGCTGCTGATGCTGCTATAAATATCCGCTGGTAGCCGTAGAGCGGCAGAGAGCAGCAGGCAGGCCAGAGGGAGGAGCAGGGGAGACCAGAGGACAGTGCAGGACAGGACAGGACAGGACATCTGAGGCAGAGAGGATAACAAGATGACAGGCGGCCGAGCCCGAAAAAGAAGAAGGGGGGAGAAGAGAGGAGGAGAGCTGCTTAGTTAGCTCAAAGAGAAGAGGAAGAGTGTGTGTTTTTGTGTGTTTATGTGCTCTGTGGGCTGGTTGTTGGCCTGTGCAGGACTCGGAAGTCAAATGTAGGCCTAAACTTGGTCCGGACTGCTGCTGGAGCTGCGCTAGGTTGAGCTGAGTTAACATCAGGACTCAGCAGTGGAAGACTGGAGCTGGACTTTTCCTTCCTGGTTTCTTAAAAAAGAAAAAGAAAAAAAACACAACAGGATCTGCATGCCCCGGGCCCCAAATCAAACCTCACCCAGGCTGCCGCCCGGTTAGTTTCGTGCGGACATGTGGGCCGGCGTGGGCCGGGGCGGGGCTGAGATGTCATGCTCCTGTGTTGCTGGTGGTGCCTGAGGCCCGAGGCGGTGGAGCTGGACAGCAGAAGAGTGGACCACCGTGTGCTGAACTGCGAGGCCACTGCTTCCACCGCCATCACAGCTGTTTCCCTTGACCAGTGGGAGCCAGAAACGACCAACACTGGCTTGCAGCCACCCCAGAGGTCTGCTGATTGCTGCAGTTGGGGGAGGCCTAGCTTAAAGCTCTATCTGGGAAGCCTGAGAAAATCTTTGTGGGAGGGGGTTTGGATTGTAGTTCGGTCGTGAAAACAGTTTGCCTTGTGGTCTCTTTACTGTTTTTTGAGTGTATGAACAACTTCAACCTGATAAAATATAACTAGTTATCTTAACATAGATGTAGCAGTGCTGTATTTACAGACAGTAGGATGTTCATGGCCTTTTCTTATCTTGTAGCGGTTTGACAAACGTTACCCAGCCCTGTGTAACCTGCCTGTTTGTGCATTTTTATGTTTATTGCACAGTGTGAAGAATTCGAGCTATAGTTTGCCGTCCTACCACTCCTACAGCAACAGCTATGACTACTCAGACCAGAGCAGGCAGAGTGAGCGCTCGGGCCTCTGTGGGCTCTCCAACCTGGGCAACACCTGCTTCATGAACTCTGCTGTGCAGGTAACAAGCATGCCTTCAGGGAGCTCCGTGCAGAAAGTACGGAAAGTTATTTTAATCATTTTCAAATCTTCAAAGTAGAATTTGGTTTAAAAAAAAGTGTCTGACTGCACTTTGCACTCTTAAACCTGAATGTAGATGTGTTCATGCTGGAATGGTTTGTGCCTGGGGACACGAATCTCCAGAGATCAAGGTGCTACACAAGAAAATAAATAATTGTTGAATATATGCAAGGGAGTATTGCTATAAGCTGTTCTGAAGGCTTGTAATCAACACCATATATGTACATATTATGGCAAGTATTTAACAAAAAGAAAGTCAGAGACAACATGGAGGTTTAAAATTCAGATTTTGTGAAGTGCCTAAATCAATCCTCTCTGATTATTGTCCTCTACTGCCTTTTTCTCCCTCCGCCTCCCCAGTGTTTAAGCAATATCCCTCCCCTGACGGAGTACTTCCTCAAAGACAAGTACACGGACGAGCTGAATGAAGACAACCCGCTGGGCATGAAGGGGGAGATCGCCAGAGCCTACGCCGAGCTCATCAAGCAGCTGTGGTCGGGCAAATATAGCTATGTCACCCCGAGGCCTTTCAAGGTGAATACCTGCAAACTGCATGAAGTGAATGTGAATGTTCAGCAGCAAAATCACTCCGTTGTTTATACAGAAAAAGAGGAGTGTAAGAGCAGAGTCTTGCGTCACTTTCAAATATTTGTGCAGCCAGTGAAAGCAGGAAGCTTTGGAATGTAAAGTGTATACTCCCACTCTGAAAGGAGAAAGTGGAAGAAATCCTCAGATATGTAAACGATAAAATAATCAGCAGTTTAGGTGAAGGTTTGGAGGAGCTACGTGTGAAATATAATCTGGTTATGGAGTCTAAAAAGACACAAAAACTGATGGGTTGCCCATGTATAATGATTCAGTCTCATGGTTATCTAATGTTGGGGATCTGTGTCCGTGTTTTCAGACCCAGGTGGGCCGCTTTGCCCCACAGTTCTCGGGCTACCAGCAGCAGGACTCCCACGAGTTGCTGGCCTTTCTCCTGGACGGCCTTCATGAGGACTTGAACCGCATCAGGAAGAAGCCGTACATCCAACTAAAGGACGCTAACGGCAGGCCTGATAAGGTCAGCTCATAAGATGATCAGGGCTTTTATTATACGAGTGTTGGGAAAATGGTAACGGGTTGGTTCCTGTTTTTAATGTGCGTTTCCAGGTGGTGGCGGAAGAAGCCTGGGAGAACCACATCAAGAGAAACGACTCCATCATCGTGGACATCTTCCACGGCCTTTTCAAGTCCACCCTTGTGTGTCCTGTGTGCTCAAAGGTCTCTGTGACTTTTGATCCTTTCTGCTACTTGACCCTGCCCCTTCCCATGAAGAAGGAGCGGACACTGGAGGTCTATCTCGTCAGACTGGACCCTCTCGCCAAACCCACACAGGTAGCACGCAAACTACGCTCAGTAGGGCGTCGTAGCTTTCAGGTGAAGACAGTAGGTGACGTCCGTGTGTTTCTGTTTCAGTACAAGCTGACTGTGCCGAAGGTGGGCTACATCTCTGACCTGTGTACCTCCCTCTCCAGCCTGTCTGGAGTTCCTGCTGAGAAGGTATCAACATCACCGTCAGCTCTGCACTGGGCAGTAACCCCCGCTCTCTTATTAGCCATCCATCGCACTGTAATCCTGACATCTGCTCGGACAGCACAGACCAAAATAGTCCACTCCTTTTTAAACTGTCCCTGCCCACCCAGCTTCAGCAGCTAGTGCAGAAAATGTTTTATCTTTTCAATCTTATCAGTGCATTGTGAGCACAAGACTGATGCAGTAACACGTCTCTGTGAAGCCACTTTACATCCCATACCTCTTAATTAAGTTAGAAAACGTCTCTTGCTTGTATTAGATTATTCTGTCTAAGTCTAAAGCCTCCATTTTCAAGACTTTTTCTCTCTCGTCCGACTGCGTTTCTCTCCGTCTCTCTCCGATCCTACAGATGATTGTAACTGACATCTACAACCACCGCTTCCACCGGATCTTCGCCACCAACGAGAACCTCAGCAGCATCATGGAGAGAGATGATATCTACGTGTGAGTGTGAAGTTTGGCCGACAAACAGGCTCCGTTATCTTCAGCTGGATTACAACAGCAGCATTATCTAAACTCTGATTCAAATCAGGCCGCATTCATGTGAAGTCTCTGCCCATTGTTTACCATATAAACAACACTCTTTTTGTTTTTTTAATGAAATATTTCATATAAACATCAGGTTATACATGTTGACATCATGTTACCAGTCTGCCCTCGTATCAAAGAAAAAAAGGAAAACAAATCTCTGAGTGAGTAAACATATAGAAAATAGATAAAAAATAAATAACTAATTTAAAAAACTAGGCAAGAATTCTCACATCCCCCTCCTGTACTTAAAGATTTACCAAAGCAAGTAAGCAAATTATAGACCAATACAAAACTAAAAAGTAAAATGAAATAGTCTATGCATGTTTATCTGCACCTGTATGCCCCCGCTCTCAGATCCTCCGATCTATACATTATTTATATTTATATACAAACATAAAAAACAACTGGTACATGTGTACCTCTGACAAATAACACCTGTAATTTACGGGATAATTTAGTCTGGCTTGTCAGTCAGCTTCAGAGTTGAAGTATGACAGAGTTGAAGACTTGCTTGATAAATGTGTGTGTTCTGACTTTACTCCTGACAATATTTGTGACTCTAGTGATTTAAAGCACAGGAAAGTTGGCTGTCAACCAGATTAAACTCCTTCATTAGCCAAGGACATAAATATAGTAGGAATAGCTGCTGCTGGCTTGTGGCTTATCCAGTGCGACTTCAAACCTGACTCTATTTCTTCTTTGTGCAGATTTGAGGTGGCGGTGAACAGGGTGGAGGACACGGACCACGTAGTGATCCCCGTGCACCTGCGGGAGAAGTACAAACAGTCGGGCTACAACCACACCAGCACGCCGCTGTTCGGGCAGCCCTTCCTCATCGCCGTACCCAGAACCCTTAGCGAAGACAAGCTCTACAACATGCTGCTCCTGCGCCTCTGGTGGGTGTCTCACAGACGTTCACAGTGAGCCACTCAAGAAGAACTCACTCAGAGCAACTTAACGAAATAAAAATGTCCTTTTCTATTTGCAGCCGGTTTGTGCGATCTTCAGTAGAAGAGGATGAGGAGGATTGTGAAGAGACGCAGCCATCCAAACAACACACTGTCAATGGGAACGCCACTAATGGACTCCTGGAGGAGGGGTCACCGAGTGAGTACACGAGCATTATTATTGTTATTTTTTCATTCTTTATTTTCAGACGGCAGATACAGTGTCATATCTTCTAATTTTTGCACGTTTTTCTTAAGCTTTTTTACGAGCACATATCAACTGCAAAGGCAGTTCAGTATTACGTATGCTTTTTAGCACTTAGTCATTCCCAGCAGAGGTGATAAAAAAGAACCTGCCTGTTTTTCAGGCGAGATGGAGACCGACGAGCAGGACGACGAGTCGAGCCAGGATCAGGAGCTGCCCTCCGAGAACGACAACAGCCAATCGGAGGACTCGGTGGGCGGGGACAACGAGCTGGAGAACGGCGTGGTCGGCCCGCAGAACTCCACCACCAAAGGCCAGCAGACGGCCGAGCACAACAGAAAGAGACTTTTTACATTCCAGTTCAATAACATGGGCAAAACGGACTTCTCGCTCATCAAGGAGGACACCAGGCAGATCCGCTTTGACGAGGGACACCTGCGACTCAGCGGTAGGAGAGGAAGCCAGGAAATTCAGAATTCGAACAGAGTAATCAGGTTTAGCATCCGAGGACTTTTCACCTGTTTCAAACTGTCAATTTATCACAGCAGAGAAAAGTGAATAGATTCATGTTTGAGACAAAAAGACGGTGATGAGAGAATAGAGTCAAACTCAAGACGACTCATCTGATTTGTGTATCTACGTTCTGTCCACCTTTCCACAGACCGCTCTTATCTCTCCTTGGACTGGGAACCAGAGATCAAGAAGAAGTATTTTGATGAGACCGTCGTCGAGGTAAAGACAATATCGCAATCTTTCTCTGATGCTGATAATCTAGTTTTACAGCGTCAGTTTTTTAGCATGCACACCCTCGGTGTAGAACAAAAGCAGTCTGCCATCATGTTAGAAAATATGGCAGTGTGACCCAGACTGCAGCAACAGGGAGTCTTTGTGATGACTGTCTTATAATCAGAAGGTCAGAGGTTTGATGTCTGCAGCAGCTTCTGCTTCTTTAACAAAAGTATTAAATGTCCACCTATTATGGTTTCTGCCTCGTAGACTTTCAATCAATCGATCAAACTTAATTTCTGTAGCACCTTTCATACAGGTTAGTGCAGTTCAAAGTGCTTCAAGCTGATAATAAGACAAAACCTTGTCTGTAAAATGGTTTTAATTAGAATTTATAGGTAACACACTTTTTTAGTTTGTATTAAACACACAATACTCAATCAAGTTCTCCTCAGAGTGGAGTGTTATCAGTTTGTGTTCTGTTTTTGGACAGGGATGTAATCTGTATCCAATGAGACACAGCGGTGCAACAAGAGTTTTGTTTTCTAACTGATCTGTGTCTGACTGTGTGTCTGTGACTGAGTGCAGGACTTTGACAAGCATGAGAGCATGGAGTACAAGCCTCAGAAGAAGGCTTTCTTCAAGCTGAAGGACTGCATCGAGCTGTTCACCACGAAGGAAAAACTGGGAGCGGAAGATCCGTGGTGAGAAGCACCGCCGCCACCGCTGCTGCTGCTGCTGCTGCACAGTCAAAACAAACACAAACCAAACGCTGCGTCACGATGCATTTCTAAAAAATAAAAAGAAAAAAACATGTGTCCCGTCTCGCAGGTACTGTCCAAACTGCAAGCAGCACCAACAGGCCACTAAGAAGCTGGACCTATGGTCTCTGCCGCCGGTGCTGGTGGTCCATCTGAAACGCTTCTCTTACAGCCGCTACATGAGGGATAAACTGGACTCCCTTGTTGACTTCCCACTCAGGTACACACACACCCTCACAGCAGAGAGGCAATTTATCACCAGAGCTGAACACTGCGTTTTCAGCAGCGAATCTATTGTTTCTGTTCGCAATACATCATCTATATGCAGCTCAGTATATTCACAATGTTCACTTCAGTTTATTATTATTCACATTAATATTTATTTCAGTAAAAATGGGCTTAGTTTGATCATTCATGATTATTATTCAGCTGCAAGACCTGGGGATTTCTGGACATTATTATGTTATATATGTTATATTTTATATGTTTATACATATTTTTTTCTGTATAAAATGAACTAAATTTGTGAATTGTGATGCAGATAACAGTGATTAAACATGAGCATTTGTGAGCTGAAACCAGCCTTGTGAAATAAATTCTCGAAAATGCCTTCGACTCAGAAACAAATTTCAGCTGTATTTAATTTGAATTCTAAAGTTTTCAGGACCTTTTGATGCCATTAACACCTTTTAAATTGCATTTCAAATCGAAAAATAACCACAGGACTTAATCTTTTTTAATGTTTTCCCTTCAGAGATCTGGACATGTCTGAGTTCCTGATCAACCCCAACGCTGGGCCGTGTCGCTACGACCTCATTGCTGTGTCCAACCACTACGGCGGGATGGGAGGAGGCCACTGTAAGACACACACTTCACTGAATCACTTAAATTCCTTCTTTCAGATTCCCTCAGTGTTTATCATTGGTATATATTCAGTTAGCTCTGTTTCTTTATGCACCAAGCTGCAAATATGTTGCTCTCACATGCCTGAAAAGCAGCGATTGCAGCCGGCTAACAAGCTTGATGTTAACATCAGTCATGACTGGTGGTGTTTGCAGCGTCTTACCACACACAGCTTTGTTTGAAGCTCATCACAGGCTTTACTGCAGGGGCTCTCTGCATTTTTAAAGACATATCTGCTTGTTTGAAGGACTTCTTGACTTTATGGGTTGAGCTTGTGCTTGTGTTTGTAGAACGAAGATATGAAAACTAAATTCATATGAGCAGATTTCACATTTACTCAGAACGTACCATCCCCGAGTGGAGTTTTGAACGTGTGAAATGTGAAATTATACCTTCTCACACAAAGCACTTTACAACAGAAAACCAGCGTGAGCACATGAATGTGCACCTATAATGAGGGAAACCTGTGTAATACCAAAGTAATGTATTTAATTTTGTTCTGTACTCTTGTGTTTAATTTCGTCCTGCTCAGATACCGCTTACGCTAAGAACAAAGACGACGGGAAGTGGTACAACTTTGATGACAGCAGCGTGTCTCCTGCCAACGAAGATCAAATAGTGGTGAGTGTCCTCATTTGCTGAAGCTGGGCAGCGGTCCTACTGTATGCTCATCAAAGGCGGATTTGCTGGACACAAACTAGAACGGTTAATTTCATCAAAGCGGTGCACTCCTCTAATGTTGTGACTAATTGGGATTAATTACAACTTTGCCAAACAGTCGTGAATTCTCAAAGACGTCCGACTGTGCTCGTGCTCCCAAAAGGCTTTGATAAGATACTGAGAGCTCTGTTTTCTGGGGTTATGGGCATTTTGTTGCTTTTACTGTTTTTGGACAGTTCAAATTCACAGTAATTGGCACATCAAAACAACTGGGTGAATCAAGGCAGAAAGCTCAGACTCAAACAATGTGAAGTCTCATTAAGACGTGTTAACAGTGGGGGGTACTGAGAAAGTTTTAAAGGCTTAAACACCTCAGAGCCCAGAAAAAACTTTATATTATAGAGAACTGACCTTCCACAGAGGTCATACATTTCATTATTTGTACTGAAATATTTTTCAATTGATACCGGCTAATAGAAACTGAACAGATGAACTCTCCTCAATCACCTGTTGAATCAAACTACAGACCTACAGTCTGTATGAACAGAAAACTGAACAAAGTAGAGCTAGCACCATGAGAGCTAGCCTCTTAAATTGTCAATGAACTGGTGTTAGCTAGCTTACATTTACCATCTCTGATTTACCAGCTAGCTTGCTACTGTACAAACACATTTTGATTTATTTTTTGCTCGTTAAACTTTATATTTATCTACAGTAATATCATCCAAACTGACTGACAGGATTCATTTGTCTGGTTCAGTAGGTCAGGCTGTGATGTTTGGTACTTTGTGCACTAATTGTTCGGCTTTGACTTGTAAAAAAAGAATCAGATGATAACAGTAACGTTGGAAAAGACTTCACAGCTCCCTCAGCCTGAGTGTGACTCTCATTGTTCCTAATCAAGACTTAAACCTTTAAAAACAGAGCACGGTTTGGACGGATTGATACACTCTATTATGTTTTATCTGGCTGTTGGACAGTGTGTGTGTGACTAAATATAAACTACAGTGTATGACCTAGTCACTGTTTGTGCATCAGGCTTAAGCTACACAGACAATACATGTTAATTAGGGTCTAGTCATTGTTAGTTTTGGTCTTTTTAATGGGAATTGTTAGAATATGTCTCTGGGAAATGTGTAAACACTAAGTATGAGGTTGTAACTGAAGCACTGTGCAGCTTCCTGTTGTTGAATGATTCATTATCAGTATTTAAAAGTGTGTCGGTGCCGCTGAGTAACTTTTTCCTCGTGTTTCTCTGCAGTCCAAAGCCGGCTATGTGCTGTTCTACCAGCGCCAGGACACGGTGAAAGGCACCGGCTACTTCGCCCTCGACCGCGAGGAGGAGGAGGATGAGGAGGAGGAAGAGGAGGGCGAGGAGGAGGAGGAGAACGAGGGCGAGGAGAGACAGGAGAGAAAAACCACCGCCACTGCCGCCGCCGCCTCCTCCACTCAGGGTGCCTCGTCTGCCGCCGCCACCGCTGCTGCTGCCGGCAGCATTGTTGGCGGCGCTGCCGCCGCTCGGAACGACGAGGAGGACCTGAATGAGAACCGGTGCAGGAAGAACGACAACGAGCAGGAAGACGAGGAGGAGGAGGAGGAGGAGGAAGACGAAGAGGAGGAGGAGGAAGAGGAGGAGGAGCAGGCGCCCAATCGAGACGTCACCATGAAAACCAACTGAAGCCGACGCAGGGAGGACACGGATCAATGGAGAGAGAGACTGGGATCTTTCCATCCAAAGCCATATGGACACTCGGCATGGCAGCGGGCGCCACCGGTCCCACCTGGCGGCTCGGACTCGGCCGCTCGACTATGGGCGAGGGGGGGGGGGGTGACAGCTTTTAGGTCAGGGTGCTGCCACGGTACGCAACTCTAAGAAATCAGGGCCCTCCTCTGTGGTTGAATCACTGTGTGTGAGTGTGTGTCAAGTGTGTGTGAGTGTGTCGCCACGTCCGTTCGTTTAGGATTCGCTCACCGAGCAACACCGGGGATTGATTTCGAGGCTTCGCTTTGAATCTCCCTCTGCTTTTTGTGTTCCTTTTGTTGTTGTTTTTTTATACATATATATTTTTGAGAGCGAGGAATTGTCGGCATATCATTTTAGTATCATTTTGTAAATATTTTAAACACTGAATTATATTGGGTTTTCATGATGCGCTGAGACATTTTTGAACTTGCACAATCACCAACCACCCACCTTGTTTTTTTTATGTATTATTGTCAGACATACTGCAAATTGTTTGACAATGACGTCGTCTCTCAGAGGGTTTTCTCACAGTTCAAAGCTTAGGAAGCTGCCTTTAGTACGCAAGACGCGTCTACAGTCTAGACTTAGCGTAGAGAAGCGACGCCCTGTAGTCGTGTGGTTTTATACAGTGTCAAACAGCCAAACTGTCCTAGCTTTGTACTGCTGCTGCTGCTGATCTTGCATTTTTAGACAGATGATTACTACACTGGTATGAACTTTAACGATTTAAGATCCTGCTTTTCCTGTCTCTCTCTCTCTCTGGTCTCCTCTGTCGATAATTCATATCTCCTAAAACTCTAAAATAAAGCAGGGTATGATCCAGCTAACGCCGCAGATTGACCGAACTTTCTGCACTAGCTGCGGAAACGAATCAGGAGGTGTTTCGGAAGTTTCTGTCTTAACGAACTCGTCGTAGTGTGCAGGGATTGCGACAGATATCTCCCTCTTTACGTTTAACTTCACAGGCGGTGTTTAAAGCTTTACCACGGCTCTGCCTTCTTTTTTTCTCTCTTCGTATCGGAGGCGCCGTGAGATTAGGAAACATCGGTGATTTCGCTGACATCAGATGCGTCGTCTCGTCTCGTGTTTTGGATCACCTCGGCCTTAAACTCTTGATCTCAGACCGGTCGCCTTTTCTTTGCACGTCACTCGTCACGCCGTCTTTTTCTCGCGCTTTTCGCCCCTCCACATCGAACGCTCCGTAGTGCGAATGTCTGCATTTTTGCTCGTTCTATCGCGGCCACGTCATCACGAACTGTTTTTTTTTCTCCTTCGTTTAAGCCACAAGAGGGCCAGAATGTATGCTGAATGGAACGAACACTGACCAGATGTATGTGGTTGATGCCTTTTGATTCTTTATAGGGCCTGATTTTTTTCCCCTTCTTTTTCTTTTCATGGCTCCCTTTCTCGGTTTGGTTGAATGTGATAGTAATGGGTTTCCTCACCTTTGATACTCGCTGTATGAATTCACGCGTCCCTTTCCAGAGGCGACAGGGAGGGTGGGGGGGGGGGGGGGATGCTTCTTTGTGGTCCTGAGCTTTGAGGATGGGTGAGGAAGTGGGGGCACAAACTGAAACCTGTGGGGTGAGTCGACCCTAAAAGGCCTTTCAGCTTTTGGGATCATGATACAGTGAAAATATTTTGTGGCAGATCGTTGCAGGATATTCCTCCATCGACGTTAACTCATGATAAAACTCTATTCTCCATGGTGGAGCGTTATGTTTTCTTTTTCTACCTGTTCTTTTCCGTTGTAAACAGCTGTTGTCGCCTCAGAATATCAGATGTGTACCATGCCTTCGCGCTTCGACTCCTGCGGGCTTCATCGCCGCGGCGCTGCCTTGCCTTTCGGGGGCGACTCACCCCATCCTGACTGAGTGAGATGTGATTGCTACTATAGGCTTATACAATACTGTACATAAGAGTTCACTCTGTGAGTGCACATTTGATAAAGTTTATTTATTTATATGTAAGCATTTAATAAGAAACAGACAATATATTTAAAACCTTGGCAAGACCTGACGTGTCGGGGGGAGGGAGGGTGGGGGGGGACGTGGCTCCAGTCCACACATAAACCAGTTTGCAAAAGTCTTGCCTGTGCTCTTGTCAGGGAGGGAATATTTTTTAAAAAAGGATGGATGGATTCTGTTGTTTTGGGACTTTTTTTGTAAAAAAAACAAACAAACATAATAATTATCCAGACATCCTTGCATGATGAGATAATGAGGGTTTCCAGGTTTGGCTGCACTTGAGTTCACTTGGGTTTACATTTGAAATGTGCATGTGTATTTATACACAATCTTCAATAAAGTTGTGTAAAGCTTCTTGTGGGTCCTGCTCTGGTTTTCTTTCCCTCCGTCTGTGGTGGGTGTGTGTCTTTTCTTCCTCGACTCCCATCACTGGCTCTGGTGTGTTTTTCTGTGTATTTTCTATTAATAATGGAGGACACACTTGTTAGTTCTCACAGAAATAAATAAAGCAGCTTTCTATCAGTAGCTCAATGCACAGATCTTGGTCACAGCTGTAAGTATTCCCATATTTCACCTGCATCTCTATAAAGAATAAAATTCTGCAGGAATTTACATGAGGTTTGTAGTTTGCCCTCCATTTTCTCTCCCCGCTCCGTCCCAGTGGAGGCAGCTGCAGCTGCAGCTGATCTGTGAGGAGGAACACGGTGTTCTCTCCGGGTTCTGAGGGGTTCTCTGCCCGATCACAGCTGGGAGGTTCCCCCGAGCCAGCGGCTCATCCCCGCCGACCAATAGGAAGGAGGTGCAGGAGGACGGGAGTGTGTGCGGAACAGTGGATCACTCGGGAGGAGAAAACGGAAACCAGCTTTCATCGCCAAAACCTGACGCTTCCCTCAGACACAGAGACATAAGAATATATAATATACTCACATCATTACAGCACGAGTCTATTTATTTTTGATTTGCAGCTGAACAATTGATTTATTAATAATTGATAATCACATATAAAGATACCGAATGTGACAAAACAGGTTTCTGATTTATATCACTAAGTGTTAAATTATTGCTCTAACACAAAAAGTTAAAGAGTGGCGGAGGGATGACGTATGTTTATTTTTTTTAGTCCAACCCGGAAGTTAGCTTCACTCTAGAAAAAGCCAGTGTTCCATTGTTTTTGGATCATAGAAAATAAGATCCGTGATCAGCAAGTGTTTTTTTCATCTGATAATCTTCATAGATGAACACTTTGATGTTTTTGAAGCCTAAATCCAATCTCCAGAAGTAAAAAGCTAATGTTAGGCTATAAGCCAACTACACCACGGTCACATGACGTCAACGTCTCCGCCACTTACTTACTTCCGGGTTTCAGGACTCATTCCTGCACCACTCTTTTTCACTATTATTATATTATTACTATTCGTTAATTCACTAGTATCAAAAAATACTGAAATTATGCAACGTGTTTGTTAGAAAAGTGAAAGTTTTCAGGATTTGTTTGTAACTTTCATGTAAAGTAAAAGGAAGTGTGGCTAAAGATTAGTTTTAAAAGGGAAGAATTAGAAAAACAAGAAATATAAATGAAAGAAAAAAAATAAAAGATCAAACGTTATTTTGTAAAATAAATGTCTTTTACTCCACAGGTATGTTTCCATCGAAAGATAAATGTCTGCTTCCGACCAGCTGATGGCGCCTCTCTCACAGTTTCCTCCCTATCGCCGGTGCTCGGAAAACCCGTCAGAGTGAGACCTCTGCGTTTTCTCTAATCTCCGCTCGTGCCTACACCCGTCCTGACGTTCCCCGCGAATTTTATCCACGCGCCGCTCCGCCAAATCCACTCATTTTCCGCACCTACCTGACACATGCGGCGTCCGCGAGGGGAGAGAACGGGGGGGGGGGGGGGGGGGGGGAAAAAGAAAATCGCTTCTGTAGATTTGTAGGCGAAAGGTTTTTATGTGTTTTATAAACCGAGTGGATCTGATACCGGGACAACTTTTTTTCTCCCTCTCTCCCCGACGCAGAGAGAGAAACAGACAATAGATTATAAAACAGGCTGCTGCAGTTCAGCTGCAAGGTGAAGGATTGTGTGAGGAGTCGATTTGGGATTTTTGAATTTTCTCACCACAATCAAAATTTCGGTAACGCGGAATTAGAGCTGTGAGTTACTGCGACTTTTTCTCAGTCTATTTTAATCTCACGTGGCTTCAAATGCAAACAAAACGCTTAAATGATATGTTGTTTCTTTAATATTTCTTAATGTGCTTTTGATTATGTTTGAGTTTAAATGGTAAATCATGTAATGCGTTTGTGGTGATGCGTAAATTGAATGTTTTGAGGCGCACTGTGCCTTATAAATTGTGTTTTGACTCATTATTATTCATGTTATGCAGACTCAGGTTTAATCTCAGGTATGTTTAGATGAATTAAAACCACAGTGCACCCATTTTTTATTTTCTTTTTTTTGGTCTGATAAAGGGATGAATGTCGGCTCCGCTCGTCAGATAATCCACAGAGAGCTCCGCCGTCCTTACCTGCCGTATGTCATTTTCACCCAGGTCATCTGAGGAGAGCAGGAGGTGCAGGAAATATAGGGGAAGGTACAGGAGGGGGTGTCCCTTTCCCCCCTCCCTCATTCGATGCTTTGGGTGGGGTTTTTGTCTCGTTTTATTGCGGCCACGTTTTTTTTCTCTCCTTCCTGTGCGCACACCATTCCCCCCTCCCCGTGCGCTTTTACGCACAGCGACACCGACTGAATGGAGATTCAAGAGCCGAAACTGGAGTTGGAGAGATAAACCTAGGGAGGACAAAAGGAGGCGAGAGGGGGGAGGAGAAGAGGGCCAGGCACTGGTTGAGGTAGTAGTTTGTGCTGTTGGTCGGGTTGTCATATTACCCCTTGTGGAGATGACTGCGCAATCTACTGCCTTGCCGGCGCTGGTGACTCGCGACGGAGGAGTCGAACCGGATCCAGAATGAAGTGAATGGACATTGAGTATTCACATTACAGCGCGTGTGAAAATGAACTGAATGTATGAATGTAGACAGATATGATCACTTGAAACACATGTAAAGCTAAAATATCTTTGTTTTTATTACTGTTCATTTAAATAAAGCTTGTTTTAATGGTCTGCGTCGCGTGGGTTTGTGTTTCTTCAAGTCTGGGGTGAAGGTGAAATACTCAACTACAAGTATGCATTCAAAACCTGACATAAGAAAAGTATTATTATGAATACAGTATTAAAATGTAAGTAAACTATCAAAAGTAAAGGGAATACAGTTCCCTGTGAGTTTTATGTTGTTACAGATCTGTTAACACTAATACAAGAATGTGTGAGTAACATTTGCTGGTGAAACTGGAGCTTAAAAGTAAAAATCTTAAACAGTAACCAGAGCTGTTGAATACATGTAGTGGGATAAAAACTACCAAGTACAGTACTTAAATAAATGTCTGTCCATGGTGTAAACATGGATGTATTATTACAGCTTTTGAAAAGTTTTACAAAGATTAGAACTCTGTGGCTTAAAAATATAAAATACAAAGAGTAATAACTGACTTTGTTTATAACTGGAGGTTTCCTGTCAACAGTTTTACAGGTGTCTCTTTTACAATGGTGGCCTATGGGGAAAATGCTTTTTGGGCCGCAGGAGATTTTTCGTTGCAGTACCACGAGTGGCCACTGGAAAAAAATGGCTGCAAGGCAGAGCGGCGGCACCGTATCCAGTTCTTGTAATAATTTTAAGGTCTGGATCATGGATGTATTAAAATATCATATGATAACTTATCGGTATCCCACCTTCCCCGTGGATGTATTATAAGACCAATCAGATGCGGTTGCTAGGCGGAACAGAGTCAGCTGGCCAATTGGCGTTTTTTTCCTGCCGTTGCTGGCTTGCGTGTTTCGTCATTGGCCGCGTCTCGTGTGTCGTCACCGGTCATGACCTTTGGGGAGGAGCCCAGAGAGGCGGAGAAACGAAGTCGGGAAAACAGATTAAAGCCAACGTCTGCACCGTTGCCTCGGTTTGTCAGTACTGTGGGGAAACTTTATCATCGAATTACCGAAGAAGCCTGGATAATAAAACAAGCTTTGGAGCTGCTTTTCTTGTCGAACAGGAGCGAGGCTGGACCCTGAATACACCTGCTGCGCGAAGGTAAGGCTAAGGAGCGAACTAGCTAGCGGCTAGCGTTAGCATTTGCGTTAGCGGCGAGCATTAGCATTAGCTTTCTCTTTTAGTGACATCTTTTGCTCTTACATCAATTTTCAGTCGTTTTTATCGCGTTGGTAAGTGTGTGTTTGTGTTTCTGTGACTGAGGCGTCCCTGATGCGAGTTGTGGACCCCCGACGTGGACGTGAAAACACAACCAGCTCTTGCTAGTCTTTTTAAATCCCTGTTGTAATTGTTTACAGTCACTTTATCAACATTTTGCACCTCTTAGTAACTTTGTGTTACATTCTGGTCATTTTAACTTACTAAGTTTATAACGTTGTCATCGTTTTACGTCTATTTCTGGTCATTTTGTATTAGATTGCGTCTGTACCTGGCTGCTTTGCACCTGTATGCCAGCGTTAGCATTAGTAGCGAGCGTTAGCATTACCCCCATCTAGCAGTGATGCGTTTGGTGCTTTTCCCTTTTTGTCGTCGTTTTTATTTGCGTGGGTTTAAGTGTGTTTGCGTCTCTGTGATTATAGCGTCCCTGACATGAGTTGTGGGCACTTTACGGAGGCAAGGTAACTGTTTAGTAGTCTGTTTGATCATCATGTCGTTGTGATCATTTTGCGTCTTTACTTGGATATTCTACATGTATTTATGTTCAGCTTCGTTGTCTCTTTGTGGTCGGTCTTACTGCGTCTCTGTAGTTAGGTGTACATTCCTGATCATTTTACATTTCTTTGAGGTCATTTTTTGTTTCATTGTGGCAGTTAGGCATCTCATTGTAATTGTTTTGCGTCTAAGTTTTGTTATCTGTCTTTTCTGTTTGTCTTTGTAGATTTGTGGCAGTAATCTGTCGATAGCTATCTATTGACCCACAGTTGTATAAATTAGTGATGAGGAATTTGTTTGTGGTGTCTTAACTTACTTGATTGAGCTCTGCTATATGTCAAGCTTGAAAACTACATTTTAACTCTGTGCTCTTCCACAAGTTTGAGCCTCATTTTAGTTACTTTGTTGTTGGTTTTTAAGGATGTGATGCTTTTTCTTTCATATGTGACAGTAAACAGCCCATTTTCTGAAACATTCTTCTAATGTTTGGATAACGGTCTGTTTTAGCTCTAATGATTAATATCTATTTTTCAGAAAACTTAACTGATGTAACTGGAAAGATTATGTTTTCAGATTTTTTACATGGCTTTTCTTTTTTAGGTCAATCAGGTTTTATTTGTAATTGTCAAGGCTTTAGTGTTTTCATTTTCATGTTCTCCTACACTGTGTGGATTTTAGTGGTAAAAAGTTTCCATTTCTATTTTATATTAGTTAGTTAACCAGTGTTTCAAGTGTTGAACTTGTGTTTTCTAGGTCTACTTTTTCAGCTGCTGCAGCTTGGACAGATACCAACAGGTATGTGTCTGAAACATTTACCCAGTCTGAACAATATGTGTTGATGAGCTGAATTATTAATGTCAGCAATCGCATTCGTTTTTTTCGTTAAGTGTCAGCTCAAACTTTGGTATTTAATTAATTTTCTGCTGGATATAAACTGTTGCTGAGGAATAGGTAGTAGTGTACTGACCATTTTCCTTTGTATGTTTCTCTTTGATTTCCTCCAGGTGTCCCCACTTTATCCACGAGATTATCCACAACTGACGAGACATCATTCATGATCGCAGAGACATAGTCCACGATTGGAGGGACATTGTTGAGGATGAGGGAGACATCGTCCACGATCAGAGACATTGTCCACGATCGCAGAGACCTTGTCAAAAGGCAAGGAAGGCGTTAATATGATCAGAGACATTGTCCCATGCTTAAATGCAGAGCTCTGCGCAAGAATGGTGAAAATGACACTGTGGTTCCTCGATTGACGGCGCGGCCCGCGCGATCATGGGGCATTTATCGATGATCACAGGAACCACCGTCTGTGATCCTCCAGACATCGTCCACGATCACAAGACATCGTCCATGATCAGAGACATTGTCCATGATCACAGAGACTTTGTCCATAATCTCAGAGACATTGTCCATGATCACAGAGAGTCGTCGTACAATGAAGACCAGGACAGAGGCCTCCAGGTAATTCACTAACAGCTTTACATCAACTGTCAAACACAGAGCACTGACATTAAACTGTTTATGTTCAGTATTCAGTACATCAGAAATGTGTAATAATAGAAGTAATCTGCAATATAAAAATAATGTATAAGTAATCTGTATTAATAGAAGTAATGTAAAAGTAATTAGCAGTATCAGATGTAACATTTAATAGTGAAAGTAATCTGTCATTAGATGTAGTTTGTTAGCGGTAACAGTAAAAAAAATCATCAAAAAATTTTATACTACAGTAAGGTGTCAAAAAATGTCAGAAAATGTCATTGTATAGTAAGGCGTCAAAAAATTTAAAAAATGTCGCTTTATAGTAAGGTCTCAAAAAATGTCAGAAAATGTCATAGTATACTAAGGTGTCACAAATCATATAAAAAATGTCATAGTAAGGTGTCAAAAATCATCAAAAAATGTCAAAGAATAGTAAGGCGTCAAAAAATGTCAGAAAATGTTAAATATAGTAAAGTGTAAAAAATCATCAAAAAATGTGATTGTACAGTAAAGCGTCAAAAAATGTCGAAAAATGTCATAGTATAGTAATGCATCACAAATTGAAAAATGTCATAGTATAGTAAGGCTTCTAAAATCATCAAAAAAATCATAGTATAGTAAGGCGTCAACAAATGTTGAAAAATCTCATAGTGTAGTAAGGCGACAAAAAATGTTGAAAAATCTCATAGTATAGTAAGGCAACAAAAATCATCAGAAAATGTCATAGTATAGTATGGCGTCAAAAAAGGTCAAAAAATGTCATAGTTTAGTATGGCGTCAAAAAAGGTCAAAAAATGTCATAGTTTAGTATGGCGTCAAAAATGGTCAAAAAATGTCATAGTATAGTATGGCGTCAAAAACACTTAAAAACTGTCAAAAAATGTCATAGTAAGGCATCAAAAATGGTCAAAAAATGTCATAGTATAGTATGGCATCAAAAACACTTTAAAAATGTCAAAAAATGTCATAGTTTAGTATGGCGTCAAAAACAGTCAAAAAATGTCATAGTTGAGTAAGGCGTCAAAAATGGTCAAAAAATGTCATAGTATAGTATGGCGTCAAAAACACTCAAAAAATGTCATATTATAATATGGCATCAAAAACAGTCAAAAAATGTCATAGTATAGTATGGCGTCAAAAATGGTCATAAAATGTCATAGTATAGTATGGCGTCAAAAACACTCAAAAAATGTCATAGTTTAGTATGGCGTCAAAAACAGTCAAAAAATGTCATAGTTTAGTATGGCGTCAAAAACACTTAAGAAATGTCAAAAAATGTCATAGTTTAATAAGGTATCAAAAATGGTCAAAAATGGTCATAAAATGTCATAGTATAGTATGGCGTCAAAAACACTCAAAAAATGTCATAGTATAGTATGGCGTCAGAAACACTCAAAAACAGTCAAAAAATGTCATAGTTTAGTAAGGTATCAAAAATGGTCAAAAACAGTCATAAAATGTCATAGTATAGTATGGCATCAAAAACACTTAAAAAATGTCAAAAAATGTCATAGTTTAGTAAGGCATCAAAAATGGTCAAAAAATGTCATAGTTTAGTAAGGTGTCAAAAATGGTCATAAAATGTCATAGTTTAGTAAGGTATCAAAAATGGTCAAAAAATGTCATAGTATAGTATGGCATCAAAAACACTTAAAAAATGTCAAAAAATGTCATAGTTTAGTATGGC
Organism: Lates japonicus; assembly: GCA_033238685.1. NCBI lineage: Eukaryota > Metazoa > Chordata > Actinopteri > Centropomidae > Lates > Lates japonicus. Next base: position 2,350,634 of record BRZM01000058.1, read on the forward strand.
GTCAAAAACACTCAAAAACTGTCAAAAAATGTCATAGTTTAGTAAGGTGTCAAAAATGGTCAAAAAATTTCATAGTATAGTAAGGTGTCAAAAATGGTCATAAAATGTCAAGGTGTTAATTATGTTTGTAATGAAGTGTCAGCACTGTTTCTGTAGTTAACATGTTCTGTCTCTGCAGGGGGAGGAGAAGACTGCATCACCTGAAGAGGACAACATAAGTAGTTACATGTTCTTAATAAGTGTATCCTCTTATGTGGTCATCACTATGTGTAGGATGTGGGGTGAGGGAATAAAACAAAGTGTCTCCAAGTGGTCAAACTTCTGTCATTATCTTTGCTGTGGTTTGTTAAATATTGTCTGGAACAGAATCAATAAAGTTTTGAAGCTTAAGTTTTTGAGTTTCTCTATTTTTCCATCTATATCACAAAAATTATTTTTTAATGCAGAAATGCCAACCATTCTCTACTTGCAACTTGTTATTAAAATGTATAATTGAGGCTAAAAACCCTAATCTCTGGCTAGAAGTGTCTGAAAGCCGCAACCCTAACCCTAACCTCTGGCTACAAGGGGCTAATAGTCATAACCC
>BRZM01000058.1:2351709-2382488 GCA_033238685.1 Lates japonicus
TCAAAAAATGTCATAGTATAGTAAGGCATCAAAAACACTCAAAAACTCAAAAAATGTCATAGTTTAGTAAGGCATCAAAAAAACTCAAAAAATGTCATAGTATAGTATGGCATCAAAAACAGTCAAAAAATGTCATAGTATAGTAAGGCATCAAAAACACTCAAAAAATGTCATAAAATGTCATAGTATAGTATGGCGTTAAAAAATGGTCAAAAAATATAGTATATTAAGGCTTCAAAAACAGTCAAAAAATGTCATAGCGAAAGCTAAGGCATCAAAAATGGTCAAAAAATGTTATACTTTATTAAGACGTCAAAAATGGTCCAAAAAATTCATAGTATAGTAAGGCATCTAAAACACTCAAAAACTGTCAAAAAATGTCATAGTATAGTAAGGCATCAAAAATGGTCAAAAAATGTCATAGTATAGTATGATGTCAAAAAACGGTAAAAAAAAATGTCATAGTATAGTAAGGCATCAAAAACACTCAAAAAATGTCATAAAATGTCATAGTATAGTATGGCGTTAAAAAATGGTCAAAAAATATCATAGTATATTAAGGCTTCAAAAACGGTCAAAAAATGTCATAGCGAAAGCTAAGGCATCAAAAATGGTCAAAAAATGTTATACTTTATTAAGACGTCAAAAATGGTCCAAAAAATTCATAGTATAAAAAGACATCAAAAAATGTGGAAAAAATGTCATAGTATAGTAAGGCGTCAAAAAGTGTCTACTGCCTTTCAAATGTAAGAGATAATTTGTAATATTGCAAGCAACAAGAATAGGAAAAGTTGTATGTGGTAATAGAGGCATTTGACGACTTTCTTTTTCATTAATGACTTGAAGCTTTTCTGATTGACATGTTTTGTCTCTGCAGGAGGAGAAGACTGCATCGTCCGAAGACATGGTCTTGACAGGGACAACAAAAGTAGTTAAATGTTTTTAAAGATGTTTAAAGATGGATGTTTTCAAGACTTTGAAAAGCATATCCTCATATGTGCTCATCACTACATTAAATGTGGGGTGAGAGAATATAACAAAGTGTCTCCATGTGGTCGAATGTGTTACTATCTTGGCTGTGATTTATTAAATGTTGTCAACAGAATCAATAAAGTTTTGGTTAGGTTAACTTTTGACTTGAGTTTCTTTGTTTTCTAAATAATATCACTAAAATGATTTTGTAATGCAGAAATGCCAACTTTTCTCTACTTGCACCTTGCAATCAAGATGTATAATTGAGGCTAAAAACTCTAATCTCTGGCAAGAAACCCCAACCCTAACCTCTGGCTAAAAGTGGCCTAAAAAAACTGTAACCCTAACCCTAACCTCCGGCATCCGCCTAAAAATATACATTTTCATACAATGTTAAACAGACCGACAACATATTCAGTGTTCAGAAATATTTATTTGAGTCAGTGTTGCAGCAGCAAAAACAGTAAAAGACATGATATAAAAACAAGATAAGACATAGAATAAGATATAACAATTTGTAATACGTTTAAACAATATGAACAGTATGCACTGTTTGTAATAGGAAAATACCAAAATGAAATAACAAACACAAAATCTAACCTCATCCACAAACACTGTGTAGAGGTGTGTGTGTGTGAATATGTGTGTCTGTGCAAAACAAAGGTAAGATGGCTGCTTTAAGATTGATTTAAGATCTTAAACCACATGTCATAGTATACTAAGGCGCTAAAAATGGTCAAAAAAGTCACAGGGTAGTAAGGTGTCAAAAAATGTGACAAAAAATGTCATAGTATAGTAAGACATCAAAAATGTGAAAAAATGCAAAACTGTCATAGTATTCTAAGGTGTCAAAAACGGTCAAAAAATGTAGGAAGGAGTCAAAAAATGTGAAAAAAAAAAATAGTATAATAAGTTGCCAAAAACGATCAAAGAATGTCAGTATACTAAGACATAAAAATGGTCAAAATTTGTCTCAGTATAGTAAGGCATAAAAATGTCAAAAATGTCAGAGAATAGAATGTTGTAAAAAATAACATTAAAAAGTCCATAGTATAGTATGCTGTGAAAAATATCAGTGTATTCTGTCATTAAAAATACTACAGGACATTATGTTGTTGCCAGAGCATAGTATGTTGTGAAAAATAACAACATAGTTTATTAATAATAATGAACCTAAATAATTTATTATTAAATAATATCATTATTAATTTAGCCTTAGGTAAGTAATTTCAGAAAAATAATTTCTGAAAAGAAATGTTAGTAAAGGTAAAAACAAAGAATTGAAAAAAAAAAAACCCTGTCCAAATCCACCCCAAATGGCATAAAACATGCCACTGAGTGACTTTAAGATGAAAAATTTGGACCTGAAATTTTGACATTTTTTCACTCCAAACGATTTTTTCAAATAATTCACCAAAAACCTGTCCAAATCTACTCCAAATGGCATAAAACGTGCCCCTGAGTTATATGTACACACAACTAGCTCCTGATATTCACACAACAGCAGTGGATGGAAATGTTTGTTTCTCCAAAGTCAGTTAAAATTTGAACTAAATTTGGTTGAAGAACAATGACAGTTTCTCTAGTGTGAAACTGAACTTAATACATTTTTTACATAGTTATGGTTTGCTGTACAAATGAGAAAGACAGAGAGAGAGGGAGAGACAGAGGGAGAAAGAGATGGAAAGGGGGAGAAAGTGTGTGTGAGAGAGGGGGAGAAATGGAGAGAAAGGGAGAGAAAGAGAGAGAGAGAGAGAGAAGGAGGCAGAGAGAGAGGGGAAAGATAGAGAGAGAGAGCTGATATTTAAATTCTCCATTTTCTTTGAATGGTACATTCATGAACTATGTAAATAAACTTTAATAATGAGTGAGGTATTTTTGTGAGAAATCCAACTATTCAGACTTCAGATCAAATACTGAAGATAAACCATTTAATGTCAGTGCTCTGTGTCGGACAGTTGATGTAAAGCTGATGGTGAATTACCTGGAGGCCTCAGTCCTGGTTTCAAAGAACTCTGAAGAAGAAGACGTGGATGAAGTGGTGACACCTGGAGGAAATAAAAAGTCAAGTCAATTTCAATTTATATAGGGCCAATTCACAACAGAACTTATCTTGAGGCGCTGTATATATAGAGCAGGTCTAGACTGTACTCTTTATATGATAAAGAGTCACCCAACAATTCCCACCATGAGCAAGCACTAGGCGACAGTGGCAAGGAAAAACTTCCAGAGGCAGAAACCTCAAGCAGAACCAGACAACAAATACAAAGGAAAATTATCAACACACTATATTCCTTATCAACAATTCAACACCAAAACACAGATAAATATTCAACATTGCAGCCAAATCAGAACATTTTCCAAACGTTAAGAGGAATGTTTCAGAACATGGGCTGTTAATTGTCACATACGACAACAAAAAGCATCACATCTTCAAGAATCAATAACAATAAATATTTGGGAACATTTAAGTAAATTGTTATCATAAATCTTACGTTTCTGTATTAATTGTCTGTCAACTAATCATTGGAGGAATCATCTCTATTACCGTGAACTGCACAAAAACTTTCACCTAAGTAAATATTTGAAAGCAAGGTTTTTACTTGAGGTACTTTTAATGATCCGGTCCAAGGGGCAGAAAATTGACTGACAAGTATTTTGAGTTTTTAAAAATGATTGTAACTAGTGCCATTTTCTGACAATTTATAGACACAATTAATCAGTTATTATAATATTCAATACAAAACTCATTAAAAGGATTTAAACAATAACACTGTTACTAACAATAATAATTCAGCTCATTAACACATTTTTTTCAGACTAGGTAAATCTTTAAGACACACACCTGTTTGGTTTGTCAGGTGAGAGCTGGTGTTTCTGTCCAGGCTGCAGCAGCTGAACCAGTAAACCTGGAAAACAAGTACAACACTTGAAAAACAGATCTCATTAATAAAGTATAGTTCACCTCCAAAACTTGAACAGTGTAGACGAATACAACACTGAAAACTTAACACTAGAACCTTGACAATCACACTTTTGTGAGTTTTGAGCTGAATAAACAATTTGTTACTAGAACATGACTTTATTGATCTCAGAGAGAAAAGCAATTTTAAAAATCGTTTTTGTAATGATTTCTAACAGTAAACTTGGCTCATACTTTGTGACCTACTCTTGAGGCTTAAAACTTGTGGAGGAGCACAGAGTTAAAAGTTTACAAGCTTGTACTTAACACAAAAGTGAGCTCAGTAAAGTCTCAAGTCATCACAAAGAAATAAAGAATAATATACACAAAAGTGGCTATGGACAGATTACAACCACAAACCTACAAAGACACACAAAACGTCAAAGAGGCAAAAAACTCAGAACGATCACAATGAGATGCTTAACTGCCACGTTGAAACACAAAATGGCCACAAAGAAACATTAAATGACCTGTAATAGACACAAAACTACAAAGACACAATACGACGCATAAATATATGTGAAACAGCCAGCTAGAGATGCAAAACGATGCAATACCACTACAAATAGACACAAAGTGATCACATCGACACGATAATCTGACTTAAACTTAGAATGACCAAGCTGGAGCACAACATTACAAAGAAGCAGTAAAATGTCTGCAAAGTAAGGGTAAAGAGATGTAAATGTGGTTGTAAACAAACACACTACTAAACAGTCACCACCCTCCACAACTCATGTCAAGGACACTTGAGTCACAGAAACACAAACACACTTTAACCCACGCAAATAAAGGCGTTTGATAAAAGGGGGAAAGCCTCAAAGTCACCATTAACAATCATTAGCAACAATTTCACGCAGGGGACTAATAAAGAATTCTGTTTCTGATTAAAAGATAAGGCTAATGCTAACGCTCCACATTAATGCTTATCCTAACAGCCAGGTGTAAAACAGCCAGGTAAATGATATAAAATGACCACAAATAGCCACAAACCAATGACAACGACATGATAAACCATCATAAACTGTCCAGGATGGAACACAAAATGACAAAGAGATGCAAAATGTCGGTAAAGTGAAAACAAACACAGGGATTTACACAGATTAAAGAGCCCATTATGTCATCATCCATCCACGTTAGGTGCCCACAGCTCCTGGCTCAGTCACAGAAACACAAACACACTCGCGATATAAACGACTGAAAATGCTAATGCTAACGCTCTCCGATAATGTTAATGCTAATGCTAGCCGCTACTGTTTGCCTTACCTTCGCGCCGCAGGTGAGATCAGCGTCCAGTCTCACTCGTATTCGACAAAAGAGTAGCTCCAGACTTTGTTTTAGCATCCAGACCTCTTCATTAACGGCAAAAAAGCAGCTCCAGAGTTTGTTTTAGCATCCAGACCTCTTCGTTAACGGCAAAAAAGCAGACCTCTTCGGTAACAACGTTTTCTCACAGTACTGGCAAACAGAGGCAACGCTTCAAACTTGGTTTAAATCTCTTTTCCAACTTCCGTTTCTCCGCCTCTCTGCGCTCCTCCCACAAGACCATGGCCAATGGCGAGGCACGTCGTGGTCAATGACGACATACGTCAGTTAACATTGGCAGAAAAACGCTGATTGGCCGGCCAGTTCTGGTCCGCCTAGCAACCGCCTCTGATTGGTCTTAAAATTCATCCACAGTAAAGGGGAAATATTATTCGTTCACTGTTCCCCACAGCAGCGCATTCAGGATAAATAAATATTATTCATCCATGTATTTATTTATTTTAAGACACTATTAAATAGCAAATTGTATTTAATATTGTAAAGAAAAAAAATAGTGCACAAAATCTGAAGGTGAAACTTTATTTGTGACTATTTTATGACAAACTGGAAATGAGCATGCTCCTGTAACTCTTTCTCTCTTTCTGTAATTATAATTATATAAAGAGTACGGTCTAGACCTGCTCTATATGAAAAGTGCCTTGAGATAACTTCTGTTGTGATTTGGCACTATATAAATAAGTACTGCAGGTCCCGCTTCATCACCACGACCAGGTCCATCCGTGATCTTCTGCGTTCAGTGAACCCTCTGTAATACCACTAATGAATCCCTCTGCTGTCGTCTTCCCAAGTCTGACTCTCTTTCGGAGGCCAGCTGACCCTGCTCATTAGTTTTTGCTTTCCCTACAAGTAGAACTCAGGCAATACAAACAGCAACAATATTGATTGATTTTTCTGCAGTTCTGCTTTTTTTGTCTCTTGTTCCTTCAGATTGATTTGGTCGTAACGGATTTGGACTGTCAGAGAAAAGATGTGTGGAAACATTGATTTTGGGTGCTTGTATATTGAGCTTAAGTTCACTTCCTTTTTTTAAAATGACACAAACAGTTTTTACATTGATCTTTAACATTTATTGTCCTTTTTTCATTTCTGGAAAAGAAACACTAAGGTAGGTAAACATTGCTTCCCTCCTCCCCAAAGTCAAAGTTGCACAAAGAAACATTAAAAATATTTCTTTTTGACTTCATAAGTTATTTTTCTCTTATACAAAATGTACATTTCACATTCACAAACAGAGGTTGAGGGTAGCACAATGGTCATTTAAAAATGGTTCCCAAATGGGCTCAAACTCTTTGCTACAGAAAAAACCTCCAAGTTCTTCTCATTTTCCCTTAACGAGCCTTATAGTCTAAGGTAGAAAAAAACAACAGCAGTGACTACTTAAACAATATAGCAACTTCAGTAAGGGAAACATACAGTCGGGCTGAAGGGACAAAGCAAACTTTCAAGTCTACGAGCTTCTTTTACTCACCAATCCACTCCCATTTATTTCCAAATGTAGTGGAACTTGATAAACCATCATGAAGGACTCCTCTGTCCTTAGACAACCACTCTTTAACAGCTTGTCCAGTTTAACTACATGATAGTTGAACCTGAGTTGATGTGCAGCAGTTGGGTGGCACAGTAGGATGAGAAAAATAAATTATATATTAATTCTTTGACATTCATCTAATAGAAAAGGCTTAATGACAGGTCGAAGGATGAACATTCAACACAGATATTCTGGTGCCCCATTCAAACTTTGTCTTTACAAGCTCACAGTTCAAAACATTTGGTCTATGTTGGAAGAAGTCATTTGAAGTTGTTTGAATTCGCAGTTTTGAACTAGGGCACATGTTAAGACAAAGTTTAGATGGCGGCAGGACAGTTTCGATTTCAAAAAGTAAATCTAAATAAAAATTCAATAACTTATTAAATAGAGAACAAGTTTGAAAAAAAAAGTCAAATAGCTTATATGATGGAAGAACAAATGTAACTCAGCAGCTACAACAGCACATAACAATGACATATATTACAATACATAATTTTCAAATTAATTATTTCTTTCATGGAATGTACAAGAGGAAAAAGTGCACCATATGAACTTCAGGTAAATGTAAATGACTGCTGCTTGTAAGAGGAATGTAGATAATAATTGTTGACGGCAAAAAAGCTAGGATGATAAATAGCCCATGCAACACAATGGCACATATCAAAAGACTTAAAAGAATAGTTTGATATTTTGAGAAAAACATTTAACCACATTGTGGATGAGAGAACTGACACCAATCGTATGTCTTTTGGTAAATATTAAGCTAATGCCAGCAGCTAGTTAGCTTAGCTCAGCATTAAGACTAGAAACAAGGGAAAAGCTAGCTTGGCTCTTGTCCAAAACTAATGACATCCACTGAACAGCACCTCTGAAACTAACTGACTGAGATCTAAAAACAATCATTTACACTTCATTTTTTGTACAGACCAAACAAGTAAAATCTAATGTGTTAATTTGTCCGTTGTATTGGTGCTCGCTAATTTTGTCAGGCAAGCTGTTTCACCCTGTCTCCAGTCTCTACACTAAGCTAGGCTAAGCTAATTAATAGCTGCTAGCTGTAGCTTCACATTTCCTGAGAGTGGTATCAATCTTTTCATAAGTAAATGTATTTCCCAAAATGTCAAACAACTCCTTCAACAATGGCTTCCTCATCCTGGCACTGCACAATTTCCAAATGATCTTCTTTGGATTCAGTCAATCATCTGTTTCATAAAGTAAGGAGACATATTCCCACTTTACACTCAAACCTAAAGTAAACCAGCGCTACTCAAAAACTCTACATATCCATTACAGAATAAACGCTGTTTATTTCTTCAGTCAAGGACTAAATCGTTTTCTTTAAAACATGCTGTTTGTTTTAATTTCATCCTGTCAATATTTTTTTTCTCAACTTACAATCAAGTTTCTCATTGATCCTCTGAAGTGTAAATTTCTCTTTCCCTCAGACTACTTTTTTATATCCTGCATCTTAACCCAATGTGGCTGCCTGCACAGTGAATACAAAATAATAATGGAGGAAAAGGGTGAACGCTTATATTATCACATCAGTTTCGGAGGCCACAACAGTTACAAGACAAACTAAACTCTTGACAGTCGCTTTTCTTTCTTAAAGTCCAGTCAACAAGATGAAAAAAAGTGCAAAAAAACATTTGGTTTCGTGTCTGGCCATTACGTTTTTTGCTTCATTTCAAACCCTTCCTTTACAATGAATCACATCCATTAACTCTTATGCTAAATGTTTGGAATGCTAATAATTCTAAAGGAAAAACAACCGCATAAATATATGCATGGTTACTGCACATTTACAAACAAATAACATTATCGCTAAATCTTTGATACATAACAGGAATGTAAATTCAGTCCATATAAAACAAACAGCAGTGTAAACCATTGCACTGTTACTCATATTCCCAGGCCTACAATATGTCACTACAATAACTACATCCAAGCACAGTACATCTTCATCACCAAACCTGTTCCTCCGAAGACAAATGTGATCTGTTTCAAGCATCTAAAAGCTCATGAAACATGCAAAACATGTTAAAGCAAAAGGAAGCTTTTGTTTTTTCCCCTCTGTGGAACTTTTGATTAGCTTGACTTTGATTGTATTTAATGATTTTTATTTAATCCTCCCTGCTGCAGGGAATATTTGTCTTGTCATCATTACATGTATCATGGCCCCACAGTGAGTAATATGGGTCAGCCTAAAGTGCAACTACGCTGATGTACAAGTCATTTCATCTACTTAAGAATCTATTTTTTACTTCTTAGGAAATTTAGCTAGCTAGTTTTTCTTGATCATTTTAAATTCCACAAATTTTGTGTTACCCAGTGTTCAATTTAGAAATAAATTTTCTTATTTGCAGAGATTTAGATGAGAGTAACACTATCTCCTATCTGTACATTAAATTTGAAGCAAAGCACAGAGACCATTAGCTTAGGTTAGCATAAATACCGTTAGCAGGGGGAAATACCTAACCTGGCTCTGTTCAAAGGTAAATATATATCTATCTAACTATATATATATAGATAGATATATATATGCCTACATCTCTAAAGTTTAGTAGATGACTTAAATTTAAAGAAACTCAAGTGCAGCTATAACATCTTAATTTTAAAAAATCTGTCCAAAGGTTAATAAAACTAGCTAGCTTAGTGTTTCTGCTAAGCTACAGTTAGCTAACAGTCTCCTGGCTGTAGCCTCCTTTAACGTACAGATATGAGAGTGGTATCAATCTTCTCATCTAACTCTTGGCAAAAAAGTGAGTAGGTGTATTTTCAAAAAATGCTTAGCCAGTTAAACCTTTTAATACCAAATACCAGCTCATGAGACATCGAGACTAATTAAAGTAACATAACTATGCTGCTAATCACCAACTAAGTGCAACCAAACTCAAGATATTGAATAAGATTAAATGACTCAACAGCAACAGACTTTTTCTTTCTGTGTTTTTCATATTAAACTTTGTTCTTAAACCATGTCTAACTGTGCCCCTTCTTTTGATCCAAACAGGCTCAGATCCTCCTTTGAGTTTTTATATCCCAACATTAAAACAGATTCCTCATCCATCTTGCTACGTGGTGGATAACTTCAAGTCTTTTTTCTTCTGCGTCCACATTGTCAGCTCTGTAATCCGTTCAGCAAACTGGCAGCAGTTCTTCAGCAAAAAAAAAAACAAAAAACAATCCTTCGAAGCCACACTGTGGCAAAACTGAAAACGCAGCTGACCTGTCAGCTCCGTCCATCCGTCCATGGTCAGGAGATGAGGGAGGTATTTTCTTTATTTTTAAATAAACAAGTTTGACTGTATAAGGAAATAGAAGAGGGGACTAAAAGAAAGGGTAGAAAAAGGGGAAGCCAAGTACTGTACAGCATTACAAGAGAGGTAAGGAGAAGGAAAGAAAGTAGGAGGTCCGTTTTTCACTTCTGTCAGTGTTTGACTATTTTAGCTTTCACATCTCTGCAGAAGTTCAGGAACAGTTCACCATCCTATGGAACTGCACTCGCTTCATTTCTTGATCAATTGTAACAGGCCAAATTATCTTTGATTTGTGAGGAAAATTAAATTCAATTACCATGTGTCTAAGAGTTTTTCTGAGATTGTATAGTTCCCCTGAGCAGCCAAATTGGTGGCTTACCAATCCTGAACTCCTATAGAGAAATGAAGCACCAACAAATCAACATGTCCCATGTTGACCTTGTTGTAAGGAAGAAAGTAAAAGTGCAAACTGCTCTGATGAAACCGAAGGGGGATTCTGGAGTTCAGGACTAACTCAGTCCTTTTGTGTGTTAAAAGCCTACGGGTCCTTGAACAGCAGCACCTTTGGTCAGACTCCTCAGGGCTGACGATTGCCGTACATCAGCGGTATGATAAAGACTGAGATGTCGTCTCCGGAGCCCAGGCGCTCGTTGGTGATCCTCCAGCCTCGGTCCCTCAGCACGCCACGGGCTCGCATCACCAGGTCTTGTGCTGCCATCGTGTACCTAGGCGACAATAACAAAGCCTTCAATTCACAGTGTATAAGGCCCTTGATACTGTCTGATGTGATTTTAGTATTTTGCCTTAAAGTTGCCGTCTGTAGGCTTAAAATAATGAGGGAATACTTGATGCTCTTTGTATTGGTGTGCCAAAATTTTTAGTTAAAAAGCACCATGATGCTGAGAGCAAGTGGTAAGTGTCCTTGTAAGAGAAACTGTGCCCATTAAATAAATTATGCAACACAGTGTCACAGTTACAACATTCAGTTTTAGGCCTCATAACACAGAAATAAAAATGGACACATGGCCCAGACAGAATCTAAATACCAAACCTGTAATTGAAGAAACCAAAAAAGAAACCAAGTATCCCACCTGTGCAGGTCGTCAGGATCACAGTTGGCTAGAAAAGTAGTGACGGCCTCAGCTACTTCTTGGTTGGAGAGAACGTCCCAGAGCCCGTCCGTTCCCATCACCAGAACATCGTCAGCTCCGTGCTCGTACTGCGTCAGGTTGTACACCTTCACCTGAAAGCCAAACCACAAAACATTAAGGCTTTAATTTAAAAAACTTATTATAAACTTATTAACAATTAACATCTTGATGATTCTAATCTTCAAAAATAAAGCAGCAACAGAATTTAATTTGGTACATTTTTTATCACTTAATTTACCTCCTAGTTGTGACTGGTTTTACTTTGATGCATGATGAAGTGATAATGATCATGCTAACATGCTTAATTTAGTGCATTAGGATGCTAGCATTTGTTAATTAGCACCTGACCACAACATATAGCTGAGACTGATGGGAATGTCATCTGTCATCATGTCCACAACCGGCTGCGGTGGAGATTCAGCTTCAGCTTCTGTATATTCGCGGGCAAGTACCTCGCATTTTCGCGTTCTATATTCGCGTTGCGGTGTATGTGAAAAGCAACGTAATGAATTCAATGCAGTTTTCATTCACTGAAAGCATTTTCAAGAAAACACTTGAGAGACTTTGGTGAGAAGTGAGAGTTGTGTTTGTGAGAGAAAGAGAGACACACAGAGACATAAAGTGCTGAGAGGAGTTAAGTCCTCCATGTGAACCTGGTATGAACCCGGGTATTAATGAATTAAAGATCAAGCAGAGAGCTCTGGGAGGAAAAAATGCAAAACTTTGTAAGACCAACTACATCAGGAGATGAAAGCGCTTTGAAACCAGTGCCAGACAGTCAGACAGGTGAGCTCAAGTTCTCCTGCGGCAGAGGACCTTGTTCAGACAGTGAGGCAGCAAAATGCTGCTTCTAGCGCAGATGTGACGGGTAGATTCAGGGCTAAGTCATGTGACAGGAGCCATGAGTCAAAATGAGGTAAGGAGTCGGGGCTGGTGAGAAACACTGACACGAGATGGAGGAAAGAAGAAAGGAAACATCTGTAACATCGCATTTTGTAATAACTATACCAGCTACAGGAAACAACCCAGTCTGAGGCTTACTGGGTTTAAGGAGATAGATGCTGACACGCTTGCCCACAATTCCTTGTGTTCAGAAAGCCTAGCACAATAAAATGAAGCACAGGCCAACCGCAGACGTAAGGTGATATCTGCTGTATTTGTCCATGTGTTCTTGACTGCACAGACAGGACACAATCATTATGTTACAGGGACTGGAAGCAGATCGTTTGAACTCCGTAGCATGCTGCCAAAATCTATGAACTAGTGGGATAACAAGACATTAATAAAACAAGATGCTCATGAGTACAGTGTCACTTTTAGTTGGAGGGCACTGGACCTTAAATAAACCACACACACAAAGAAAGGAGGATAAAAGATAATAAAATGTGCAAAGCTTTGGCTCCTCCACGGCAAATATAAAAGTGTAAAGGAGTATTACAGTTCTCTTCTGACTTTCAATAAGAAAAAGCAAAATTCCAACTGTAACTTTAAATGATCCTCAAACAGCCAACATGTGAAAAGGTAAAATTTGAATGTGTTAAAAAGGTTAAAAGCCTTTAAAGCTTTTTTGTCTTCAGTGACTGAATGTGAGTCAGCAGACTTACCTCAGGGCAACAGGACAGGAATGGCTTGATGTAGATGTTGGAGTCGTGAACTTTCAGGTCATGGTCACCGAGCCCGCGGGTCACACCAATGGTGGCCAACACCCGAGCCTGCAAAAACAAAGACAAAGACGGTTTACTCTCCGTTTCCAACTTGTTTTTATTTTTGCAAAGCATTATCTGTAGGTTGGCTGTTAATGAACATAAGGACATAAACATGGTCTCTGTCAACATGTATAACTAATTCTAGTCTACTAGTTTAAAATACGGTAACGGTGTGTTCCAGTTGTACTTGGAAGTCGGAGTTTCTGAGTTTGTAGTCGGAAGTTTCAATTGGAACGCCCCCTGAAGTCGGATTTCCAACTCGGAAAGTTGGAGAAACCCCACCAACCCCAACATAAGAATTCAAAATGGCTGCTACTCACGTCAACAGTAGTGAGCACTCTGCTAATTTTACGAATGCTCTGAAGGGTTTGCATTAAAATCTAACGTTAACAAGTGAGGGGTTGTTCAGGTGGAGTGCACATTTGTTTTGAAGTTGTCTCTACTCCAAAAGAGCAACTATAAAGGCTCTGTGAACGTTTTCCGACTTCTCGACTGGAATGCGGTCAACTTGTAGGTGACGTCACTCCCAGTTCCGACCATGTAAATGGAGCGCAGCATAAATACAGACGCCTAGATGTCGAGCTGGGATGTTGCTGGTGCAGTCTGACAGAGGGAAAATCTAACATCTGCTGAACACATCAGCAGCGGATGTCAGGTTTTGGTATCGGTCCATCGGAATATGACGGAGAGTTTCCATGTACAACTGCTGTTTTGTATTGATGCTCATCATATATCTACCAGCAGCATCTCAAACAGGCCAATCTCTCATAGAAGAGCATGTTTCTATCCCTCTCTTCACATAAAGGGAGACCACAGAGCACAGTGGCTAAAATCGACAGAATTGGAAAGTGTCCTAAGAGCACTGAAACTCAACAGTGTTATTTCTCTGTTCGTTTAATTATAAAAAATCTTTTTCAATATTCTCCCACTCTTTCATCCCTGTGTGAAAACTCTGTCTGTTCTCTGAATTTAAAACACTGGCGCTTGTGTGGTCGACAGATGAAGACTTGTTACGTCTCTCTTTGCATCAAACCGAACTGATTGAAAATATGAAACAAGCTGACACGACGTACTGCGAACTTGAAGTGTTCTGTGCAATTTATTTTGACGGAGTGTTTTCAGTTTCGGTCTCCTCTTCTCATCTCTCCCCTGCCGTCCCAGTGGGGATTAACTTCACTTCTCAGAGAGATCACTGTCTTCTCCCGAGTGGTGTGGTGTCTGTACGAACTGTGTACGTGTGTATTAGAAGTAGCTACTGGAGTGAAACAGATGGACCGTCTCTTCTCTTTTCTAGTGAGGGTGAACACTGACACACACATATGCACTGCGTGTTACTTGCACATCAGAGACCAAGTGCTCGCCCACTCTCCGGGTGGCTGGCAGGCATGTAGCAAGTGTGTGTGTGTGTATCAGACTGACAACGTTAGACTGAGTGATTTACTTTTTCCTCTCTTTCCTCTCTTCTGAATTACCAGAGTAGATGCACAGGGCTTGGGAGTGGACACACACACTTACCTTCTTCCCTTCACCGTATATGAGTGGAAACTTGAGATCTTCATCCTCAATCGTCTTGTAGGCTCTGTGTTTAAGGGAAGGAAAGGATGAGTTAGATACACAGATAATGTACGCAAACTTTGAAAAAAAGAGTGAGAAAAGCAAATGGAAACTTGCTTTTTCTGTAACACATTGGCTCTGAGAAACAGTCAGCACCTCGCCCAGGTGCATTATTAAGCCAAGCACACACTAAAGGATTTTTAAAATCTTCACCGATTTAGAAAATGTGAGAGACCACACACGTGACGACAAATAATGACAGATTTCACAGTTTTGACCAACACAGCCACACCACACATCAGATTTCTGTCCATCATAAATTAGACGATTAGTTAAACACGCTATTATTAAACGAGTTAATATTTATGTTGAAAAATTTATTCTGGGCGGCTCTGGTCGCTTTCAGAGCAGATCGGAGAGGTAAAATCACTTGAACACATTCCCACAATTACTAGGTAGGCCCGGCAAGATAACTTTTAGGAACCACTGATAATTCGGCCTTTTGCTGACTTTGATTCGTTCGGGAGGGGAATGGGGCCTATAATTGGATGTAATTACCAGATGTACAACACAACCAAAGGCAATCACACTGCTACGCTGTTAACGCTGTAACAAAACTACAGTTTTGCCAAGAAGACCTATCAGTTATTATCGCCTGGTGGTCCAGTTGTATTGAGACACTTGTAGCCCTTAAGCGATATTGTGAAATTGATGACAACAGCCATATCCCTGCTCGACATTGCAGTTATGAAGTGTTTTCATCGCTTGAAGCTATTGTTCACAGCTTTACTTATTTGATCCAATTTACGGTTCTCATTCATCTTGGCTAGCCGCCGCGGCCAGGCATTTGTTGGTGGAGACCAAAAATGTGAGCTAAAAAGAAAGAGAACATTGGGATTAACATTTGTTGATGGCTAGAATTTGACCAAATGAATGGCAGTGTTGTTTCGTCAGTCTGCTTAGGTGTAAATAAGGGAATGTTTTTTTATTGTATCAATTTTATAAAAGACAATATATTAGTGTGATTACAGCTAGCTCAAAAGATCAAACATGCTGCTTTGAGACACGCAGTTTCCTTGTGCTAAAATTCAGCTTAGTATTGAAAACATTTATAAACTGGAGCTGTCAATTGGTGGAAGAGTTGGGATAAGCTCACTTTTAGTCCGGCGGGGACTAAACTCAGACAATAACACCCTGCAACAAAATCCTGGATAGCACCAAGACCCTTCCTGTCTGGTGAAAGTCTCGATCTCTCAAACCCACACCGCTTTAGTCAGTTAATAATGGAGGAGGTTTATTAATATACTTATAAGTGGGAAACAAAGTGACTGCCATTCTTCCTGTAGTTTCAACACTTTGGTCTTTAGCCTGCGCCCCCAGTGAGTGAGTGCAAGCCTGAGTGTAACAACAAGTGTTTGCTGCTGAAAATTTAGGAGAAACAAGCAAAACAACAAAAATAAGTTCAGAAGTGCACAAATGGAAGCAGAAGATCTGAAAACGCACTTTGAAATGGAGCTTTGATGTCAAACTGAAAGACCTTACGCGGCTGGACGCCTCGATGTGTTTAAACTACAGATTAGACTTAAGGCCACCAGTCATGGAGAATATCAACAACTTCAAACAGTTTCATATCTGACCAGGGTTTGTTCGTCTATGTCTGTCTGCATCTCATGTCCATTTGTTTGTTCAAAACTGAGATGCGCGGGCTCTTCACGACTCCAGGGGCTCAACACTCTTTATTCTTCAGTTTTTTTTGCCTTGTGCCTTTTGAGAGGCAGATGCAACTTTTTCTTTGTATCCATCAGCCACCCTCCCATCCCCGTCAAACTTATGTAATCTCACAGAAAAGAGAGACAACAGTGAGTCACACTGCACACTTATCTTCTCGCTGTTTAATCTGAAAGGTGAGAGAGTTACTCACTTTCTAAAATACCACAACAACAGACCGTTGCTTCCTCGCTTCAAATGTGAAGTTAGTGCTTGTGGCTTTTGAACTGTTGCTCAACAAACAAGCAATTTGCAGCATCACCTTTGCTAGATGAATTTGATGAGCAATGAGGAGCTCCATATGAATACGTTTGCTTAGCTTTTAGCTCTCATGTCTGCTTTTAGTTTCAGGCTCTATTGTTTTGGTTTTACTAGTTCAAATACTCAAAGAATCAGAATGGTTTAGATGGTAGTATATATCTGTTTGCAGTCAAACAATACTTTTTAGTTTGATAAACCCATTGCATACTACCTGCCCTGCACTAAAAGCAGACAGAAAAAGAAGGGTTATTGCGAACGCGTATATATATCGCCAAAAAAAACAGATATTCTACAGGAATAGGTAGAGCAAAACGTTACAGAGTGCGAATAGCGGACTTTTACTTGTCAGGGTGACAGAAACACAACTCAAATGAATGCGCAGTCGCTGATTTGTAATTGTGTAAATAAAAGAAGAGTTGAGTATCAAGTTTGTTAGCTTAAAAGATGAGTTAGCAACGTGGTTACAATTAACTCCTAACCTTAACCTTACCCACACCCAAGAAAGCAGGACAGAAAAGTTAAGGTTAGTCATAAAATTGACAGTATGATTTTCGCGTAGAGCAAGAACCGGAACCAAAAGAGTGAATATTGACTTTAGAATGTTAATGCTGTTTTGTGTAAATTAGCAGTTATATGCATACAACGTGAGTTAACAGCTTTTTTCTGATGCTCCAATATCTCAAAATATAAATTTGATATACACAGCACAACTTGAGTAATCAGATTCGTGTCAGGTGGTAAACAACTGAATCCAGATCATGTCCTGTTGTTATTACAAAAAGACCACTTCATCAATGCTAAGAGAACACAAATATAGCCTCATGATAGTGGCACATTCTGGCTGGCTCCTGAGGCGGCCTTATTAGAATATACATCATGACACCACAACATGTACACACCACAGTGTGCCTGTGTGTGTCAGTGAGTGAGAGGAGTGTCAGTAAAAGCACATTCACACGGCTTCCACTGCAGCCACAGTCAAACAGCAGCGTGTTAGGCCAACTCCACATAATGCTGCACATACAGGACCCATCTCTGCTGTATCATTATATCGCATCAGGTTGCTGCCCTCATTAGCTCTGTGCTGGTCTCCCCGCTCACCGGTGTTGTGTTGTTAGCAAAAAGTGCAAGAGGTGTGATGACATCTTTTTCAGATTATTAAGTTTTCATTATTGTTTGCTGTGATGCTGCTGGGTTGGGGTTTGAGTTTCATTTTACATCACAATTTGACAGGTATGATTCGGTAACAGCAGATGCCACTTGGGGATGCAGGAGTCTGCCATCTTTGGGGTGTTTTGTCTGCTCAGTGAGAAATAGTGAGTAAAGAGAAAATTAAAGCAGCATCGGGAGACTGAGGGGATCTAACAATCTGCTCATGTGAAAGTCCGGTAGAGCATCCTCTTGCTCACCCTCCTTCCTCTGACCTCCGGGAATTCCAGGTGTGTGAACTCATTTCCAACAGGTGAGGCCGCATGAAAACCCTGGGAGGACAGATACATGGTCTCTGAGTCGTAATCGCCAGATAATGTGAGGCAGATTTGCGATAAATGGAAGTCATTTTCCATCACTGGGTTTTTTTATTTATTTTCATGGCATTTCTAGTTCGACCACACTGGAATTTGAGGTTGACAAGATGTGATTAAAATTCTGATTCACCAGGAGTACTGTGTATGTAGAATTTCCAGACCAGTATCATTTAATAGACATTTTGAAGAAAGCATTTGGAAACAATATCGACACAACACAATCAGAAAATGCATTTAAAATATTTCAAGGAAATGACTTGTAATTTTAAAAAATTTCCTGTGACTGTTATTAAACTGTCATTTATTATGTTTTACCAATTTTTCAAACTACTTTCTCGGACAATTAGCTATTTTTGGTTTGAAAAATTCTAAATAGTGAGAAGTTCCCATCACAATTACCTAGAACCATCGGTTTTGTCCAACCAGTAGTTAAAAACCTCAAAATTATTTAAAAAAACATTTAAAGGAAAAGGAGCAAACCTCACATTTCAGAAACTAGACCCATTTTATAACAATATTCAAGTAAAAGTAAAGTACTCAACATTTGTACTTACAGTTGATTAAACGCCAACTGCATTCCCACCCCTGCTCTTACCCAGTGCAATGTGAGGAAATGCACATTAAAAAAAAAGGTAAAATGCTTCCAAATGCAGAAGAAATGGTTTAATTTATTCATGAAATGTAACTGCAGAGGTCTGGTTCACTGTTTCCTGCCGCTGACTATAAACAGGTCAATCACGGCCATCTATTCTCAGCAGACGAGCTTGTCGGGTGTCCTCACACTGGCTGATTTCCCCCTGCTGCTCGGCTCTGATGGACTTTAAATGCCCCACTGATTGTGTTGCTTGTCGTGTGAAGGGCAACAATACACAGAATTAACACATTCAGTTCAGGTGACCAAGGTCTCGAGTCATTTCAGGTAGGCTAACGTTTCTTTGTGTGACTGATGTGTTTGTCAAGATTCAGATTACATGTGAAACTAAAGACTGTGTCATCGTGCAGCAGCATTATTTGAACAGAAGACGCCTGGAGACATACAGGTGTGTCTTTCTTACCAGGAACTGGAGTCGCTGTCGCTCTGATTCTGGTGTGAACTCTGTCGACATGGGAACGATCTCATTGTTCCTTATGATGATGGCCCTGCAGACATACACAAAAAGCTTAAATTACTGAAGAAACATAACCTTAAATTCAACAGAACAAGCAGCTCTGTTAGCTGCACCTGCTATCTCTGTCATTTACACTGTATATATCTGGGATCCCTGGGGGTCTGCTGCAGTGTAATTAACCCTGTGTCCTTCACACACTCTTTCATTTACAAGCAGAAGTACACACACCTGCTGTCACCTGCATTCCCAACGTATAGTTTCCCCAGCAGGTAAAGCACAGTGAGAGCCGTGCATCCTCCTGTGATGTTATAAACTTGCTTCTCCCTCTCGATCTGGGCGTCCTGGGAGAGGGAGAGACAGTAGAAAATACAGCAAAACAAAATGTCATTCACGTCAAAATCCATAGCATGAGTTACAGTTACAGTTACAGTATTTATTTATTTTTTTTTGATTCAATAACGAGACATGACTGACAAAATTTCATCAACTTTTCAGAGAGATAGATGATGTGTGGGCATAGCCGCCGACTATCGATCGGTTTGACCCGAACCTCTTGTTGACCGTGTGTCAGTAAACAACAACTTGTGCATGAATAATGCAGAGAGCGATATGTGAGACGGTTTCTATCTCGACTTTTGCATCATCAGGTTCAAGGAGCCCTGTACTGGCTGTATACAGTACTACTCAGACTGCAGTTATTTTCCTGTTCGTTTCATAATATATGTTCGTTTTTGTCTCTTTTTATGCTATTTCTGTCCCTTACTTTAATACAACCAGGAAATAACAGCATGAATTTTTCCATTTTTTTGCAGGTCTGTGCAGAAACGCTGCAGACGGAGCTCTCTAATGAGTGGCTTTCTCCTGCAGGTGGACTCTTTTTTTTTTCTGCAGAGGCCACGGCTTTAACTGATGCAGTGATCGTCCTCAACAAAGGATGTCAAATCATGTGTAAGAGTGTTTCTTTTCACAGAAGGGAAAGGGTGGCGGGGGTTTGATCTTAAAAGAGCTTTCATAGTGTTTTTTTTTTCAGTCTGGGTTTCTGAGTACAGCTGGAACAGCGTGTACTGCTTTCTGTTGCCATCTAGTGGCAATACTGCATATTTATTTCTTCTCAAAGCAGTTTAAAAGATGCAATACAGCATTAACGACTCATTTTTGGACACATTTAATAAGATTCAAGATTCCTTTAATTCAAAAGCAAATTATTTAGTGACGTATTACACGAGTCTCTTTTATTTTAACTAGAGCGACAGTTGAGCACAGTTGAGTGGCATTTAGCCAGCAGCCATCATTTCATAACCCAGCTCTCTGACGCCAGATGCCAATTTGTCTAAATAAACTGTGAACAGAGATGCTGAAGGTTGCTAAAGGTCTGTGTGCATCACTGTGAAGTGTGTGCGTTGGTGAATGTCTGTGGCTTTTTGTCCAGCAGGTCAGAATATCAGTGCAGCAAACACAACGAGGAATTCAGCTGCTGTTTATCTGTATTTCTAGGCATATGTTGGCTCCATATCTGCTTGTGATGCTTATTATTCAAATGAAATGAGTCCACATCTTTCAATTCAACAGCTGTGAGGATATTTATTCCAGTGACATTATAATAGCTGTGTAATGGTCTGTTTCATCTAATTATAGGTGAAACAGACCAAGATGTATCTCAACAGATTAATGCCAGTCAACCACAAAGGGCATCTCAAGTGCTACTTGCCACACTTAATCACCCCAGCTTATTCTTTAATCCTAAACTTTACCTTGTTTTTATGTCTTTTATGTCTCATCTTGAAACCAAAGTTGTGAGTTGAAAGTCATGCAATTTGCCAAGAGCAGTTCATGTAGGGCTGCACCTAATGATTGTTTTATAAATAAAATGATAATTATGATAACAAAATGTCAGAAAGCTGCACCAAAAAGACCAAGGAGACTTATTATTTGGGTCTAATCAAACCCAAATATATTCAATTGACTACTGTTAAAGTCTCAGGAAACTAACAAATATTCACATTTTTGCTATTGCTACATAACTAACGTTAGCATTAACAGCTGTTTGCTTCAGGCATTGTTGTGTTTACAAAATAAGGTTAGAATATTTCCTCCAGGCAGTGGACTGAGGACAGACTGGAGGCTATAGTGGTCAGAGGCTAGCTGGTTAGCATGCTAAAGGACTTTTAACACCGAGGGCAATTCATTAGCACGTCAATTTATTTTTTCGAGCTGTTGTTACTTTCAAATAGAACACGAATACTATGTGATGAAAACGAGATGAAATATTTTTACAAAAGGAGGTCAAGTTTTCTGCGAATAAAGGCATCACAATCACACAGGCTGACAGAGGCTGCTGTGGGTCAAAGGATCCCGGTGGTTGGTCCCTGAATCCCAACAGGACCTCAAACTCAAAAAAAACATGTCCGCAACCAGCCGCAATGGAGCTAGCAAGTATTTCGCATTTTCACGTTCTATATTCATGTCGTGCTGTACGTGAAAAGGCCTTAACTTCAGTAGAAGAAAACCTTTAAGATTTTTTCATGGCAGATACTTGGATTTGTCCGTATTATTATAATAACATTAACAAGTTAGTCATTTCAGGGAGTCAGCGTGAACAGTATGAGACCCTGAAACTCGTTCTTGTTATAGGAATGCAGCCATCATTACTGTTATTAATCAGATTGTGTGTCTCCTGCTTTGACATTTAAAAATGTCATACCAGCTTAAATAACTTTTATAGTGTGGAACTTAGAGGACATAAGTGGTAGGTGGTAAAAATGCTGATGATAGGTTGTCTGTAACTTTGAGGTCGAACAACTGATCCCTGCAAAATGATGATGACATTTCTCTACATCGGAGCATCAGCCAAAATCCAAAATGTTGAGTAATGGAGCATGACAGAGTCTCTCACCATCTCTTTGAAGGCGTTCTCTATGGCTCCTATCACCAGGCTCTCGTGCTGGATCTTCTTCTCCGTGAAGAAGCGAGGTGGCGGCGGGGTGCTGCAGGGGGAGCCAGGCGCACCTGCAGCCCCACGCAGTGAAGCAGCCCGGGTCAGGGCGCGGTGAGGGCCCGGGGTGTTTCCCTGGAGGTAGGGGTTGTTGTTGTCAGGCTCTTCCCCCAGCACAGTGGGAGGCGGGGAGGCAAGGTTGCGCAAGATCTCAATGACGGCCTGGAGCTGGCAGGCGATGTGGTGCTGCAGCAGGCGGGAGGCGACAACCGCTGCACCTGAACCAGCGTGACCATCGAACAAGGCCCAGTAGTGGAATACCAGTCCCTCACTGTCCTGCAGATACAACATGCAGAATATACATTTATCAGGGGTGTAACACATTGTTATACATCGATTCAATGATTAACCATCCCACAGCATCGATCCAAAATCATCAACATCTTACATCACAACATAATCATATGTAAGATGCGCCTTTATTTTGAAATTCCCCGGCACGCCTTTCTCCGCCTCACACCTCCAAACAAGGTGCAAGTGATAATGTGATGAGGAAAAATGTTGTTGTACTACCTTCGTTATTATTACTAAGTTCTAAAAATATTCTGTTTGAGATTCTTAACAGGAGTAAGGTTTACACAATATTCTGCTTTAATGTCTACAAGTAGGAATTTAATGTTCTTTCAGTTTTCTTTTATAGAATGTGAAACGCTTAAAGCTCAATATATCAGAATGTGGCAGTTTATAGTGAACAGGAAGTCTGTTTTCATAAAAAGAGAAGACTGTTTTTCATTTAAATGTCTGGTTGAGCTCAGTTGCTTTTTTGTTGCTGATTTGATATGAATGGAAATTATTGTGTTAATTCAGCAGATGATATTGTCTCGTATTGATCGCTGGCTCCTGAATCGAATCAAATAAAAATCGTATCGGCAAACATTGAATCGTTGTCCGCTGAATCAACATATCGTATTATGATGAAGCTGCACACATTTTCTTTCTGCTTTTTCCTATACCTACCTACACACACATGTGTTGCCTTTCTGGAAACATGTGTCTACATTTGAACCACTCCCGAATAATACAAAACATGTCACATTATGATGAGATATGAATGTACTGCAGTCCAATGAACAGAATGTCAAATTAGGGACTCATAGTATTACAGCTATTACCAGCTAATACTATGAATAATCTGAGTAGAATCTGTCATAAATCTTAAGAAATCACCAAAAATGACTAATGCTGACAGTTGACCTTATAGTACGGCTGAGTCATTTGTGCGGAGTGACCCAGGAGACAACATCATGACTCATTTTGTCCGTCAGTGTGTGGGAACTGCGAGGGTCAAACCCCCTTATCTCTTTCTTTATTTCCGGAGTGGGGAACAGCACAAAGCAATTTCTTATGCCTTTGTCAAAAGTCACACATTCTGCTTAGCATTACCTCAACTTCAACACACAGTCTTTGTCAGTAAAGCCCTGTTTTTCTGCTGAAATTTCAGCTAAGACCTGCTGGGAACAACATCTGTCTGTGTCGCAACTGCTTCCTCTAAACTCCCCAGAGCTCTTGTTTTTACTCACTCACAGATTAAACAAACAAGCAATAATGGTTAGTGACCTCTGGACAGAGCGGCTAGCTATTTCCCCCGTTTCCAGTTGTTACACTAAGCTAAGTGTCTCCTAGCTGTAGCTTCATATTTGACAGACAGACATGAGGATTGATGTCAATGCTAAGTATGAAGGTACAGGTAACAGGCGTTTAGCTTAGTTAAGACTGGAAACGGGGGGGAAACAGCTAGCTTGGCCATGTCCAAAGAAAAGCACCACTAACTTGCTAATTAACACATTATCTCTCGTTTGTTTAATCTGTACAAAGTCTGACACATAACCAGTTTAAAACCAAGCTCTTGTTTTTGCTCACTTACTTTTGTGTGGACTAAATAAACAAGATATAATGGTGTTGTTAGTTACCCCTGGACAGAGCCAGGGTAGTTGTTTCCAGTTGTTATGCTAAGCTAAGCTAGGCTGTCTTCTAGCTGTAGCTTCATATTTAGCAGACAGACATGAGTTTGGTATCAATCTTCTCATCTAATTCTCAGCAAAAAAGCTAAAAAGAAATGTCAAACTAGTTCCTTACTTTAAATTGTCACGTTTAGAAATGAACATTTAATGTTAAAGAGAAATAACTTTTTAATAATAATTTTCCACGTTTTTAGGGGCTTTTATGTGATTATGAACTCCAGTTGTTAGCTAATTGTTCCCTCTGCCTGTGATTGTACATACACTAATAAATTCAACTTAATTTTTATTTTCTTTTAGGTTTTTATTTACCTCTCCCAGTTTGCTGTGCTCCATGCGCAGCCCCAGGCCCTCTCCGTTGGGCAGAGAGTTGCGTCTCTTGGCAGTGGGGGTCTTGCTGGGCGTGGAGGGAGGGCAGTAGCTCATTGGCCTCCTTCTTGCCACCACCACCTCGCAGCATGCCTGGTCCTCATTTAGCGCGCTCTTACCAGCATTAATCACCCTGTGAGAAGAGGGAAAGGACAGTGGGCATGGTATAAATATATATGTATATATATATATATATATACAGGCTGAGTCATATTTCAGGCTTTAATGGTTATATAAAAATCATATTTGGCAACATACTTCTAGCATTCATTCTTGCAGCTAAAATTTTGCTACAAGCAACAGATGCACCACTTGCTATGATTCCCCAGTCTGACAGCTGTGGTCTGGAACGAGCTTTTGAAACGAATGAAAGCCGACATCAGATGCTTCTTACCGCAAGTCTTTCATGGTTATTACAGCTCACTGCAGGATCACAACAATTAGTCAGAGCCACAGCCTGAGGTTTCTCTCTTTTCACCCTTTGAAGCAGCTGGCTTTGTATGTTTCACGTTCCTGATGAAGATCAAACAGGAGCACTCGATTGTGGTATTGCTCTGCTGGGAGTGTCCTGATGCGTCTGGACATTAGAGGTCTTTGATTATGTGTGAGACTGTACAAACATGCCCAAAGCTGCATGTGTAGGTGTAGCCTTATTCTTTTATTTGTACCTTATTTAAGCAGGCAGACCACAAAGAAAGACGATACAGTGACCCGCTAACAGTCAAGGCCAAACACACAATAACTCTGTGCCTTGTACAGTTTGAACAGTAATAAAATGTCCACCACCCAGACTGCTTATGCAACAGTAATTTGACACTGTTCACACAGCCAGGGATAAAATTCATGTGAGGAAATACTGATATTAGCGCAAATTTATTTATTTTTTGGTTTGGTTAAAAGTGAATGAAAACTGAGTCTTAACACTGGAATGACTCCTTAATATACCACATAGGTTTGTAGTCATGCTAGCAGCTAGTAACGTCGGTGTGGGTCAAAATTTTAATCTCTCTAACATTTTGATTTATGACCAAAAACCTGGAAAAATAATAACATTAGCTTTTCTGCTATACTTTGTGTTTAGCATACTACCACACCAAGATGACAAACATGGGAAATATTAAACCTGCTAAATATCTTCATGTTAGCATTGTTATTGTGAGAATGTTAGCATGCTAATGTTAGCAATTAGCTCAAAGAACTAGCCTCACAGAGCTGCTAGCATGGCTGTCGACACTAAACTGTAGCATATAATTACCACATACACAACTACGATGTCTGCAAAGTTAGCTAATGCCACAACTGTGAAAAACAGCACATTACTTCAGACTTTTGTTTATTTTAAAAAATGTAATCCAGTTTCCACTTGCAATGACAACTGAGTAAAAAAATTGAGCAAAAAAATCAACATTACAAATTAGACACGTAGCTTATCTGCATTAAAGAAAGCAAACACAGACTATGCAATGCTAAGCTTTTACTGGCCATCTCAAAGGTCGCTAAACCTGCTGAACAATAGCTAATGTAATAGGGTTTTCAATAAATGTCGAAGAAAGTGAGATTGTGAAGACAGCTCCGATGAGACTGGCGAGTGCGACAGATGTCTCTGGAGGGTGTTGTGAATGTGAATGTCTGTGTGTGTGTGAGTTGAGAAATTGGCATGTCTATATATAGACTCAGACTGTTCTGTGAGGCAGCATCATTGTCTGGTCCTTTGCCTCAAATGCTTGGTAACCTTAGACAGGAAGATATAAAGAAAGATGCATGTATGTGTTTTTTATATTTGCTCATTATCATAAGCATCTCAAATGTTTGGTTAATGGATGTTCCACTCTTTTATTTTCACAGATGTTGTGCATCTGTCAATGGCCAAATGAATGTAAATGAAACATATTTAGAGACACAAGGAAGAAAATCAGTTGAAAGCTTTGTGTAGCTGTCCATTGCAGCTGTCTGGACACTATCTGGGTTTCAAGGAAGAGAGGAGGGAAGTGGTGGGAAGGTGCTGCCTCACAATGTGTAGTCCCTAATGGGAGGACACCACATTAATAAAAACTGTAGAGTCCTTTCCACTTTATTTTAATGATGTATGTAGCATAAAAGTATAATTCTAAAAAGTATAATTCCTAGAGCCTTTGAAAACCGTACTGTATGCTTGTCTTCTCCTGATTTGCTCTTTATTCATTTGTTATCATTAGAGCTGGAATGTTTAGATGATCAACAGAAAATGAATCAGGACCAATGGTTAGATAAAACAAGTGGTTTGAAGTCAGACCAAATCAATCAAACCATTAATTAAGAAAATAATGACACTAATTGATCATGAAAATAAACTTTTTTGCAGGAAGAAGTTTCTTTGTCTTGTGGAAAGTCCTTTTAAACAACATTTTAAATAATTGTTAAAAAACTAGAAAATTTCTGGAGAAATTTTGAATGACAAATCACTCTCCATCCCAACTTATAGGCAAAAACTTGCCATTAAACATGCCTTCATAGCTTGAAAAGTACAAGTCCTATTAACAAAAATTCTTCACTAGGAGCTCTGCAAAGCTTCGATAAAGACACTGGTGTATTATATGTGTATGTACTGTTTACGGTTAGGCATCTTTGCAGTTTTAAAACATCCACCCTCTCTGTTTTTAATATGAACTTCAGAGCTCAGTTTAACATGGCACTGTATAGGACTGTCGGTCATTGCCCTCTGTGCTTGCAGGCAATGAATTCAAAAATAATGAGTCATGTCACAATGGGAATTACACTGGTTGAGAGAGGACAAATTTCTCTACATCTTCATATATAAAGTGTCCATGTAAGTTGGAAATTGTGGGAATCAAAAGAAGTTTGAATTAGATTTTTTTGGAAAAAATTTCAGCGGTGGCAGTTAGAATGCTGGTGATGTCACGCATTCTAGCCCGGAACATTCCACGCAATACACACCCTATATAAAATCTGAAACGATTAAAAAAAAACATGAAACTTAAACTCTAATTTCATAAATACTGCAATAGTTATCAAAATGCAGATTTGACCCCAAAAAGTCTCAAGTCCTGTGATCTGTTTAAAGTTTCAACCATGCTCCTACATGAAAATATGACAAAATAATGTGGCTTCAAAGAGGGGTGGGTTTGATCATTTTTGCAACAACTTCTTTGCAGTTTTTCACAATTCATGTCGTCATAGTGACAAAAAATGTTACTTAAAGACATAGCACTCTATTCCCGATCGAACTGCACATTTTGAGAGTTTAAATTAGTTTGCCATGTCTTGTTTGTGGTATTGAGAGAGCTCCTGATCTAAACCTGGCACCACTTTGGTTATAATGCGTCATTCATCGTGCATGCATAGCATAAAATCCATTACGTCCAGGGGGTTGGTTTTCACTCTGATTACTCAGCTCTGCTTTCTAATGCCTTACCACTGCAGCCATAATTACAGGAGAAAATGCCCTCTGAGTTATTGCGGCCATAAAACACTATGACG
Organism: Lates japonicus; assembly: GCA_033238685.1. Taxonomy (NCBI): domain Eukaryota; kingdom Metazoa; phylum Chordata; class Actinopteri; family Centropomidae; genus Lates; species Lates japonicus. The sequence continues at coordinate 2,379,628 of BRZM01000058.1, forward strand.
CATCGACCACTTTGGAGCTTGTTGATACACAGAAGTCCAGGAAGCCTTTGTCTGCTTCTGCTAATCTACTGTCAACAAACACAGTAATGCAGTGACCTGTGTATGTGTGGTACAAACACATCCTGCTGATTGTAGCGTGTGCAATAAAAATACATGTGAACTCTTGAACCCCAAGTGTAAAAAATATCAGCAGAAGCAAGTCTAATCCTTCATAACCACAGTGTATTTAATTTAATAATCCCACTGCGTTTCATGAAAGGTGCAGCTGGTGCTATTGTGTGCTTGTGATCGCTCATTTGTCCTCATTTCACCATTTGCAGGAAGAATGATAGTCATTTTATTTCCCTGCCAATCAAATTTTTGCTTCATTCAGAACAATTACCTTTCCTCCCATTAGGAACAAAACCTAATTTTCTCCTCCATTGTCAGACATCTAATGCCGTCTTTATTTCCTCTACCCTCTGCAACAGATTCTGGGCCAGACATTGGCCCCAAGGATGTAATAATTATTTGGTGAAATACAATGGTTCAAAGCTTCGCCGCTGTTGGAACATGAAGCAACAATAACAGCGAAATGGCTCCAAGTTAAATACTGAAACAGTATTTCAAATTTTTTTCTTGAGGATTTTGGTCAGGATTGCACCACTACCTGAATGTGCGAGATAAGAAAATACAGGCAAAATCTGAGTTTGAATACAATACCAGAATAGACTGGTTTAGATGTCCTCTTCAATATGCATTTCTTTTCTCTGATGTATACTCGTAATAGTCAAAAAGTTGGGTGTAAAATGCTGGACAATTCTCGCCCTAAAAGGTTGCCATCTTAGCTATGTAGCAGAAGGGAAGGGACCACCAACCTATCTACAAACTGCACAGTGTACTACATGAAAGTGTACCACCAGATGTATCCGAAATTAGACATAGTGCATGTCTTTGATTTTAGATGTGAGGCAGACAAAAGCATCTCTCTCTAGCTGGCAGCCACTAATTTTGCCCACTGAACAACAACTATTGCTGGCAGATATCAGTAGTAGCTAGCTAGCCAGATACAGGCAGATAACCAAGACAAAATGTTACCAATACCCTGATATAAAAGTATAGGAGCTTCCATGCTGTGAGGAAAAAAGTAGTGGATGTGTTAATGCGAAAAGGGGCTATGTTAAACGCTTGTTTGCCATAGAAATAATGCTCTGTTACAGTAAGGTGCAAGATAGTTAGCTGGAAATGCCAATATTTTCACATTACGTTAGAAGAGACAAACATGTTTTTGTTTTTTTTAAACCTAAAACACCTTTTTCCAAGCTCTGTATATACCAACTATCACTCTTATTCAATATCAAAGTGTGCATCAATCCAAAGCCTGACAGGCTAGTTGCTGAGGAAACTTGGAGAATGGTAAATTAGGATCACTACAACAAAAGATTGTATAAAATGACTTTGATTTGTCTTGGAATTTCCTACCACATGAGGTTGAAGAGGTGAGAGACAAAATGGCTGCAGTAATGACAACACAGGAGGCTTTAATTACAGATGAATGCTGATATGAACTGAACTCATTAACCACACCGGTCCCAAAGAGACACTTTACTCCTGCTCTGAGTATCAGTGTGTGTGGATATTCACAGTAAATGGGTAACAGAGAAGTGTGCTTATAGACACATACATATTGAGGAATATCTCTCAGTATTTCCCACTTCTCTGTAACTTTATCTGCATTATTCTGAGATGAATAGAGAGAGAAAATTCTGGGACTTTTCAAAGTTGGAAGTTAAAAGCGACTGACAGTGTCAGCAGGTCAGCAAGAGAGAGAACTGAGCTGTGACCAAGACGCCAACTTTGTCTGCAGTGTTTCCGCTATATATATTCTGTATAAATAATCGCAATATCTGTCAGAAAAATCGCAATTAGATATTTTCCCAAAATTGTTCAGCCCTACATCTGTTTATGTTTGTATACGATACAGTGTATAAATCAAGGCTAATTTCTAATTTCTAAATAAATTCTAATTTCCAATCCCTCAGCTTTACTTCCTATGGAAAGTTTCTGGAAATAAATGTTTGTCAAATGTAATCTGTTCTTGAAGGGAGGCCGCAAAAACGTCTTTAAATAAATTGCATCAAGAGTGGAAAGAGACAACATAGCCCAGTGCTGAGCTGTCACATATTTTTGGTCTGCCATGGTACGGTAATCATGGGGTAACAACTCAGCATGCTGCAGCATTTCACTTAAAAAGGTACAAAAATATTATCTTATATTCAAGTAGTAAAGAAACAATTAACAGACAGTGGTTCATTAATTTTATCGGGGAGACTATCAGGACCTACAGTGTCATTCAGGAAGTGTACAGTATGCAAACCCACATCTGACACATGCCGCGAGTATCAAGAGTGAGAGGCGAGCTATCTAAGGTGGCTTACAACGACACGTGCTTAAAGATGGAACTGGGAGACAAGCTGTATGAGTGTAGCGTTTTTATCTATTGCTCATATATAGTTTTGAGTTAATGTATTTGAAGAAAATGCAACAGACACACAACCACAATGAGATGCTGTATGCCTGAAATAAACGACACTCTGCTCGCACTTTAAGTAAGTCATTTTATGACTCGTTGTAGTCATGTTCACTTCATATATAGTGTGTGCTTACATTTACTGCTGGCCTTTGTAGCACTTACAAGGCACCTCCCTGTGCATTGTGCTCTTTAAACAATTTAGTTCCACCCAGTGACGCAGTTATTACTTGAGCAGGTCATGTCCAGGCAGCCCAGGCTACATCCTGCAAACAGGCTGATCATTGTTAAGTTAACCAAGGTACAGTATGTTAATAAATGCCGGCTACCTCACAGATATGTCACTTTCAAC